>KN483113.1:44781-65413 GCA_000787095.1 Periophthalmodon schlosseri | reverse complement strand
TTGTGAGCGTGCATGAGCGGAGTACCCGCCCTGGTGCCGTCTGCCTGCAGGTATGTGCCCTCTACCCGCCCCTGTGTACCCCTGTCTGCCCCGAGTGTGTCCATACCCCCCTTCTCCTCCTACGCTGTATGCACCAACCGTAATGTGCGTGCGTAACTTTCCTGCGCCTCCATCCTGCAGGTACTTAGTTAGCTGCCGCGGCTAATTCCACTGCTAACAGGAGATTATGAGCGCAATGTCAGTCAGTTACAGACACGTCCACGCCTGATCCATGTTTGATGTATGCCTGACACGTGTTATACGGTAAAATAACGTGCGTATTTCTCGATACAGAGTCGTTGTTGCACGGTGCGGGGACAACCAGCGATGCTAAACGGAGGCTAACACCGATCCAAAGTGCTGAGAGGAGCCGTGGTACCGTCCAGGATGCCCGCCGGTAAGACCCATGTCCGACCAGTGTCCTTGTGCCTGATCACACCGTGTCTTGGCTCTCTCCGACCGGGGGCAGATTGTGTTTTGTACCGCTGTACCTCTAAGGCTGTCAGGTTGAAGTTGGCACTATATTGACATGTTGCGTTCACGGCCGCTGTCTGTCTGCAGTGTGCCGTGGTGCGTTCACGTGGTGTTGTTTACCTGGGGATGTCTCTAATCTCGTCGTTACTGATGTCCTGCAGTGTTGTTTGCTGAAGGTGGCTGCAGTAGGTTATTGCGCAGTGGTGACATAAAGTAGCCTAGTCATGATTTTGTGCATATAATAATTGTCAATCAGTGTCCACAGGTTCAGTTCTGGTGTAGTCCAGGTTCAGGCCTAGTTTAGACCTAGTTTAGTGGAATGTTCCATAGTATAGCAATACTATACTATGCGCGGCAGCATGGGATGAAGTTCGCTTAATAAAAGTGCACAAATCCATTTGTGGAAGTTGGCTTGACACAGAGGGTCTCAAAATGTGGGTGTGTCCAAAAAGGGGTGCAGAGAGTTTCAGTACAGTACAATTTGTTTGGCTTATTTAAAGCTTAAATCAACGTTAGTGAGATGAAATGGAGATAGATTTATTAAAAAAACAGTGATAAACATGTTCCCCAATGATCTTAAGGTCTCAGTCTTGTCTCGGTCTCAACTCTCAGAGGTCTCGGTCTTGTCTTGGTCTTGACCTTTAAAAGTCTTGGTCTTGTCTTAGTCCCCAGCCTCAGAGGTCTTGGTCTTGTCTCTGCCTCGACCCTCAGAGGTGCATTTCAGGCAAAGCAATACAGTTTTTTTTCCCTCATATTGATTTATCATGATTTTTTATTCTATTTAATTTTATTTAGATTTAAATGTATTTGAGTATTAATTTCCTGAGCATAAACAGTCCAGACGTTTAATCCATGCCTTTAACTAAAATGTTCAATTGATACTTGATGTCATCAATTGTGATGCTAACAGGAAGCACTGCTCTTTCTGGATTTCTGTTAAATGTCAAATTACAGTCACAAGTAAGCCAGTAGTTTTTCAGTTTTTCAGTTAGCAGGACTCCAGACTAACGATTTGGGTTGGGTGCACCAGAAAATGATTTTTGTGCACAAAAGCCTGCTGCTTATTTAAGCCATCGTAAGGACTTTGTTGATACTTTTACCCGGATATACAGTTCATACTATTATTAAAAAATGAATTAAATATTGCATTAATGACTAGTTTTATCTATACAGTTATTTGATCAAATGACATTAAGATTTTACTTTTACTTTAAGTTAAAATGAAATAAGTAAGAAGCCTGTATGAGTTTAATTAATAAAAAGCTATTAAATAAATACTGGTTTCAAATACTAGTCAGAGTGAGAGGTCTGTGCCTTTTCTTATCAGTTCAGTACAGTTCACTGTAGTAAGTGCTCTCTGATGTCTTTTGTCGTCTAGTTTTATTTTCTTTTTCACCTTGCACAACAACAGCCTCATGTGAGTCACAAAACACAGTGTGGAGGATAAACCTGCAGATCCTCCACACTGTGTTTTGCTTCTCTTTAAAGGTCATTTACACTGCCTCATTCACGAAATAGGTAAAAAAGCCACACTTATGAGAACTGAGGTGCATATTAAGCTCTGTGCATCAGAACACACTGGCCAAAGCCGCTCGGACTGGCCTTAGCGTCTGGTCAGAGGTGAGGGCAGAGCGAGTGAATTAATGCTTTTTTCTTTTAATTGTCAACTAAACAATCAGTAAAGTTTGTTCTATATTATTTAATCCACACTTATAATGATGAGAGCGGACACATGAGAAGGGATGTGGTGAGGATCAAGGACCAAGGAACATTTTTAGTTGCACCTGGTTAAATTTTGGCCAAATTGGTCACACTCTGGAGCCCTGGTTAGTCACTCTCACCTTTTGTGTTGAACATCAAACACCAGTGTTTCCAATAGATTTGGTTAAAATTGTGGTGGCACAGATGTTTTTTTATTTGAATAATTTAATCTACTTCAATTTGTTGAGTATAAATGTCCTCACTGCTTATATTTAATCATGTGTGACCAGTGTAGTCTCTTTTAAAAAGTTTATGATAATACATTGAGCAACAAAGTCTAATTTTGTTTTACCAATATGTCGCCCAGGTTGTTTTTATACCATGGGAGAGAATTTTATACACTCGTATTGATCACAGGCTCCTGAAAATGTGTCGTTTAAACCCATTTTTCAGATCTTTTATAACTCTTTTAGCTGTGTTTGCTGTCATCATGGTAACTGCTGAACATTCCACCACAGACATATATGCAGAACACCCCCAGTGTGATGTAAGTATCAATATCTTCCCCCAGAGTCTTCCTTCTGCTCCAAACCACATGTTTTACTCACAGAGGATCGGCTGTAGACCACTGCGTTAAAACGGCCTGATCTTTGTCACGTTGTAGTGCTGTTTATTGGCTCATAAAGTGAGACTACCTTTGACCTTTGGCCTCAGACTGATCTGCTTTTCATAGTGTTATTATCAATTACACACTGCTTGTTCTTGTGTATGGTAACGTCCATTTATTCCACATCTAAATGAGAAATGTCCATTTTTAAGAACTAAAAAATAACTCCTGTGACTTTCATTTTCATTTTAACTTTCTCCAAAAAAGTTAATCTAAAAGTAAAATTCTTCAGGCTGTTTTTGTCACATTAACTTTACTTTATAATTTAAAAACGTTAATTTCATAAGCTGGTTACACCTAGAGCAATGGTGATCTATTAGATTGGGTTGTGAGCTTTTAGTGGATAAAGTCTTGGCCCACCAAAGTTCTTATTTTATTGGCATTATGAGGATTTATATGGAGTGAGTTAGTTATGGAATGAGCCTTTTTATACCAATATGCCATTTTAAATACTAATTGTGTGTAGTTCATATCAGATACTACTGTTGAGCTTGCCATTAGGCCAGTCATGATAACAGATTTTGAAGTTCGATTTATTGCTGAAGTAAATATAGATGATAAACGATAATATTAACTGTAACTAATTGTAACTGACACAAAAACCCAAGAGTGGATTTAAAGCACAAAAACTACATTCTAAATCTACAATATTGTTAAAAAAAATCCTGAGCTGCAATAAATAAACAGCAGAATGAAACACTTTGGTACTTTAGTTTGCGTCTGTAATGTGTCATAGAAGTTATTCTTTCAATCTTCTACAGCTTAAATCTTATCATGCAGCCAAAAAATAACCAAAAATTTCCAAGTAGTGCAAAGAAAAACTACACATGATAAATACTGACCCCAAAAAATATTGTTCCATCTAACATATATTGAACAATAAGGTATAGTAATTATCGTGAGAGGCCTACTTGCCATTGGCGCTGTTTTTATCATTGTTATAAATTAAAAAGCCATTGTCGAGCCGCCATAGAAAGCTCTGTCCAGAGGCTACATACTATTCCTTTATTAAAATATATTGAGCATTTTGTTGTAAATTGTTAATTGCTATGGCAACGGTCCTAATTTTTCATCATTCTGATACGCATGGATAGGCTTACTGTTGCCTATAAATAACTGTTGATTGCAGCCCTTGTCCAGAGTCACTTCAGGCTTATTAAAGGGAAGGCTCTTGTCGAGGACTACATTTCCCATCAGGCCTTGTGTGTGTGTGTAATTACAGCTGGTGCTAAAGTGCTGATGACATTAGTGTTAATGTGATGGCCCTGTGTGGTCCCAGAGCCACTCCAGCCTGGAGCTGCTCCGGTCTGAGCAAGGCTGTGTTAAGAAAAGAGCCTTTGTTTTGTAATAACGCTCAGCCAAAGGAGGACTGTCTTTAACGTGTCAGTAATAATAATCCATAACTCGTCCGTAACGTGATCTTTAAATATTCATAGATTTTTAGCTTGAAATTCAGCTGAACTTTTACTTATGGCTATGTCCAAGTATAAAGGCAGTTAGTCCAATGAGGTTTATCTGGTCTTCTGTTAATTGAGTATTACAAATTTTGGTCAACGACTCCATTGACTTTGACATGTTGAAAATCAGGCAGTTGCCTTTATATGTATGTATTTTAATTTTTTTTTATAGATTCTTTTTCCAGACCAAAGTTTAGTTTGTTTTCATACGTGACAGTTGGGACTGCTCACTAACGAGCAGGTGACCACTTCCTCAAAGTGGTCACCTGATGTTAAAACTTGTCAGGTATGAAAACAAACTAAACCTTGGTCTGGAAAAAGAATCTATTAAAAAAAAAAAAAAAAAGTCAGTCATTTAGGCGATTAATCGGTTGATGGAGTCTTAGTTGATCAATATCTGTATTACTTGATTAATCATTTTTATTTAGATTGTAGAGATTTATATGAGACAGAAAGGAGAAGTGAGTGAGTTAGTTTAAGATTTGGTGTGTTGTGGTATTTATAAAAAAAAACCAAAAAACAGATTAAACTCATGATTCACAAGTTTAATCTGTCTTTATATAAATACACTATTTCCTAGTACTTTTTTTCTGCATAAATAGTAGTTTTTGCATGAACTCCTCTGCAGGTGTGTCGTCTTGTGAGTGCAGTTTGGCTCAGATACATAGAGATACATAATAGTTTGGAGAGCTTCTGCCACGCCCCCTTTTTAGTCAACTAATCGATCGCAGCACCAAGGACTACAGCCCTTGGACCTAATCTCGAATCAATAAAAGCATTACCCAACATCGCAATATCTATTAAGACTCATTTATTGTACTCTCTCCTGCTTCTCACACTCGTACTTCGGCTCTTGTCTGTTCAGTGCTGGACCTGTGGACTAAACATCGCTCCTCATAGACGTCACCTTTACCCCTCCACTTGACTTCCATGTTGTAGATCTTGTATTGTTATTTCTGGTGGTACTAAAATGTGCTCTTGTTCACCCACACAGAGAGTTGCCCTGCCTCCTGTACCAGTGCTGCAGTTGCCATTTAAACACTGAAATGTCATTCTTCTCTGAGGCTATGACCCAACAAAGCAGGGCCACACGGAGCTGAGAAATGACACATCTTCTGCTGTTCGCCGTGCTCCAGTTTTGGTGAAGAGGCCCGAAAATCACAATTGAAATGATCACAGTTAGGAAATTACAATTATAACTTTAGCCTTTCTGATTTGCTCTTTGAGAACTAAATGTCTCTACGAGTGGACAACTGGAAAAATGAACAACACAGACCATCCTGTTAACAATATTCAGACGATATTATAAATCCAGGAAAAATGTGTTAAAATCTGCCTTTAAAGGAACTGTATCTGCTCTTTTACAATTTTAAAAACGGTACATCACAACTGAACCTGTGTTGCCAGAGTCTAAACTTGTATGTGTTTGTATGTATATGGACAGGCCTCATGTGAAGCTCAGAACCTCCAGAATTCACTCACTGAGCTGCAGAGGCTGCACTAGCACTGATTCATGATTGGTTGCAGGGGGTTTGGGGTTTAAGTAGTGACTTCAGATCAGAGAGAGGCATTTTAGGTTTAAACCAATGGGATTTCAGCATTAAAACTGGCAACCCAAATGAGAGACTCATGTAGGGCTGAAAGGATTAATCGAGGAAATTGAGTAATTTGATTACAAAAATGCTTTGATTATTATTTTATTGCCTCAATGATTCATTTAATTTACATAATTAAAATCGTGTGAAACTGAATCTCACAGAGAGCACAACACCATTGCGCTGCTTGTTTCTGCACAGCACCAACTGCACAGCATTGAAGGGCTCTGTGCATGTCAGATCCGCGAGTGAGTTTAGGGAGTGGAGTTTTGTTGTGTTGAGCCCGGAGGAACAAGATGATGAAAACAACAAGAAAAAAAGACAGCGGCTAAAGTGAACGACACATGGAGCTAGCGCCTCAAAATGACTCGACCTCAGAGAAGACTGACCAGTGCACAGAGCACAGAGCTTAAAGCACAACACGATAAACACATGAAGATGTGAACTCTGACCTCAGCTGAAGTGATGTCACATACAACTTAGATAATCATTAGCTACTGTGACGGTAGCTCAGACCCTTTCACAGTGCAGAGTGCTGACAAGTAATGAGTCATATATAAACTTTCTAGGGAGATTTTGGACTGGTCTGAAATGCTATAGTTTGGGGACATACTGATCTGCAGTTATAGAATAAAATGTGTAATTTTAGGCAGAGACTCCTTATTTGTAATAACGTTGAACCATAAACATGTATTTAATATGGTTTTAAGGATGTTTTACAAAAAATATCAGTAAAAGCTATATTTGATTTGAACAGGTTTACATCTGTGTCCCCAGATGTAAACCTAAATCTTATCTTACGTACAGTCCCTTTTAAATGGATTGGATGAGGTTCAGACAGATACTTACTGGTTTACAATGTTGTTGTTTTTTTCCATTTTCATTTTTAATCAGCTCTTTTTGCAGCATTTTAGAGATGCAGCAATATGGAAATTTTAGGCCGATACACGATACGATACAGATATTTTGGGAAAAGCTTGGGCCAATAACCGATATTAGGCCGATATTTTTTTCTCTATATATTTTTTTCATTTTAAACAACACCGAGTTTAATAGGTTTATAATTTGTTAACATCATCTAGACCCTTGTGGGTTTGAACAGAATGCAGAAGGGTCTGGCTGCTCAGGCAATTACATGGTCAGATTATAGAGACATTTTTATACTTCTGAGAGTTTTTTCCCTGCCCCCTTTTTAGTCAACTAATCTGTCTGCTGGGCATGTCTTTAGCCAACCAAGAATTTCAGCCCTAACTTGCACAAGTACCGAAGAACGTATCAAAAACCAGGTATGAACTTGTATAAAAAAATGGCCGTACTTTGCCCTAATCGCACATCCAGTCCCATTATTTGCCTGTAAAATGACCCCTCTTTGCTCCACAGCGTGATTGAGAGTCTAAATCGTTGCTAACCCCGCGGAGGCGCTGGTCTGTGTGAGGCCCTTTGAAGTTATATTTAGTCCCAATCCTCCTTCTCCAAACGCAGGCCGCTCACAAGACTCCATCTCCCACACAATTAGCCGCGCATCACAACAAGCACCGCCGCGTCGCTAGCTTTGATTCGGCCGCACCGCCACCTGGGACACTGATGCATGCTGGGTAAAAAGTCCCACTCGCCACAGCTTTGAAGTCGGTACAAGGTGGGCGGCAGAGACGGAACTTTTACCTGGATGAAACAAGCAGGATTTGAAAAGGGCTTAAGTGTGGTTATGTAAGAGTGGAGACTTGAAAGCACTTGGAGAGCAGAGCAATGGATGAACTTTTGACTGCAGAGGAAATGAGGTGAAATTTGACTCAAAAGTTATTCTGTTCCATTTGTTTTTGTAGAGCCCAAAATCACAACAGCGGTCGCCTTGCAGGGCTTCATAAAATAGTTGGATTTTCAAACCTTCTGTTGGTTAAAATCAACAGTCATTGGTCAATGACAGACAGACAGAAGAAACAAGCAAATGGAGAACTGTCCCAGAGCGCCCCCTGTCCTTAGACCCTTGTTCTGCAGGAACAAACCCAGTGGGAAAAAGAAAAACCTCAAGGAGAACCACAGTGAAGGAGAGAACCAGGACCTGGACCAGGACTGAACCAGGACTGAACCAGGACTGAACCGGACTGTACCGATCAGGACTGAACCAGGACTGAACCAGGACCAGGACCTGGACCAGGCCCTGGCCAGGACCTGGACCTGCACCAGGACCTGGACCAGGACCTGGATCAGGACTGAACCAGGACTGAACCAGGACCAGGACCTAGACCAGGACCTGGACCTGGACTGGACCAAGTCAACATTCAGGGCACAAAGTGGAGTTTCATTGACACTGAGCTGCTTTTACAATATACTGTCCTGGGGCCAAACTGATTTTACTCCATACTACAAGGCTATACTTTTAAATAAATACAAATCAGAAGGTTGACCATTAAAGCTAACTTGGCTAGGAAGATGAATTCTCTTGATATTTGTGAGTTCATAAATTCTTGGCAGGCTCTCACTGTTGTGATGGGGCCCAGCCGCTGGTGGCTCGGAGACTGGACCAGTGACATTGTGCAATGCAGCATCGTGGTTTGGGCGGAGCCAAAAGCAAAGAGCCCAAATGAACCAAAACAAACATGGCGACACCGACAGACATATCTCAGTCTATTTTAGAGAAAATATTTTCTAAAATATTTTGTGTTTGAAAAATGTGCAGAGGGAAGTGCTTTGTGCATTTGTGGATTGGAAAGAGGCCAGTGCTTTTCTCTTAACCGGATTTAAGGCAAAAAAGGGCATCTGGCATAAAAAACTGTGACTGTGACAATACTGACAAAACTCATCTGTATTCATTCCTCCAGTACGAACACAATGCGGAAGTGTGAATTCTTTTGTCCTTATTTTGCTTTGTTTTGGTCTTTGCGGTTTATTCTAATGCAGAGTAAGATGGGGCTGTGTGCTGCAGCCAGAATGGTGCAGTGGTGAAGGGCAGTGTGTCCTCTCAGCGCTGGATCTCTGCCTCTGGCCCCTCTGCCCCTCTGGCCCCGACTCCGCACTGGACTCTTAGTTTGACCCCTGGCGCACACACATCCAGGAGCATTAACATTTCAGAGGAGACTGGAATAGCAACATGTTAAGATAATGCTAAGCTCCCATGTGTTTCAGATACTGCAGACTCATCACTACAGAGTTAGCAGGTTTTTCAGAATAAGATCCCATTATTTCTCTGCTTCTCTGTTTAATGCAGGTCTGTGCTTAAACAGACACAACTCACGAGTGAGTGACAGGTGAGTTTAACCAATCAGAAATGTAATGTTTAGAAGTGAAGCGATGAAAAGGAGTAGATGGGAGCAAACAGAAGCAGAGGAGGAGCGGCGAAACAGGAACAGACAGGAGAAGACAGGAGCATAAAGGAGCAGCTCAGAGGTGCAGACAGGAGCATCAGTCTCTTTATATGGACATCAGTCATAAACTCTGAGTTGGGCCGTGGGCTGTGTAGAAGATCTCAGCTGATACTGTTTTTATGAGTCACTATGAAACCTGATTACTGCACCCTACTCAAACTGGATTTCCACGCTGTATCTAAACCCGCAACTCTGATTTGTGAAAATGTTTCGGAGGATGGTGCCTCACTCAACCAAGATTTGTATAAGGCGACTAATTATTTTATTTTGATTATAAGGATTTATATGGGACAACAGCAGAAAGAAGGTGGGAGTGGGAAGTGGGAGTGAATCCTGTGTTTTAATGCTTCTTTCTCCATAGACTTTTCCCTAGTACATGTCTGTATAAATAGTAGTTTCTGCATGAACTCGTATGCAGTTGTAGTATTTTGAGTAGAAATGTAACAATATCCAAATCTGATGGTGCATAATTGTCACGGTATGTGTTTCGCAGTACGATATTTATTGCAATATTTTGAAGACTTTAACAGAATTGCACAAATGCTATTTTATCCTTCATAAAAGTTTGAATTATGACAATAATGATTCACAACAAACAACTAAGCGCTTACTAACAGTTATTTCTTCATGCTGTCTGCGCTGAAACAGAGCAAAGGATCATGGTCTATGTAGTTTCCTCTATTTTTTTTTTAGCTGTTGCTATAATAAAAAATGCATTTAAGCAAAGAAGCTTGTGATTCGAAATGTGACGGCCCACGATATTGAGAGACTTTTGACGATTGAGTGCAGTTACATGATCCGATCATATGGATAATGAATGAATGAATGAGTGCTTTTACCACTAGGGGTCTGCAAACATATTGAAATATCGATATATAGTTATCATTTAACGTGATGATGCAGTATCGATATCGTAGGCTGCTGTACTGATATATCACAAAGAATATTTTTTATATATATTACCAAATTATTTTGTGACAGTGAACATATTCACTGGTTTGATGATTAAAATGGGTGTATTTCGTATTGAGTTTTCACAGGTAATAGTTCGACCAAGACTTTTAGCATCACAGCCATGATTTAGTAGTTCTGTTGGGGCCCTTTAGAGCAGTAAAAGTAAATGCTGCGCTCATATAAGCTACAAATGACCAATGCAACAGTTGTGTTCGTCTAGTGAATAATATGCACTAAACACAATTAATTAATCTTCAGTAAATGGAAGATAAATACACAATTGTTTTTTTTTAAAAATTTTTTACCGAACTGTATTGAAACGATCTGAGATATATCGTGTCAAATTTTATCGAATGTGCACTGTATCGAGATGTGTATCGCACCATGGCCTGTGTATTGAGGTATGTATCGTATCAGCAGCTTCTTAATGATGACCAGCCCTATCTGCCCCCTCCCCTTTTTAGTCGACTAATCGATCGGCAGGACATGTCTTTAGTCATCTACAGCCCGAACACGCAGGGACCCGCTCAGGAGCTGTTGGTAAACTGCACACCGGGACAGGTGTCTCACACAGGAGACCTTAACATGTGTCATTAGCTGTGGAATGATGTGTGTTCTCATGGTTGTTCATTTTGTCATGTCAGCACTAGAGGGCATCACGTGTCACTGTCCCTCTGCCAGCTGCTGCGGCTCAGACCATGTGTACAGCTCTGTGTCAGTCTGTAGGGACACGATCTCCGGTCTGACCTTAGGGTCCTGACTCTCCCTCCCATCTGAGCATCTGGACACACACCTGGAGTGTGACATGAGCAGCTCAAGGAGAGTTATTTGAATGTAGTTGCCAAAGTATGGTCATATGCCTCAGTAAAAAAAAAAAAAAAAAAAAAATTTAATAGAATCATTCAAGGGAGCTGATAACTTGTGAATTATTTAAGGGCCCAGTGCTGCTCAGAAAGATCAGAACACTGAAAATGGGGCAATAACTATATTTAAGCGTGACGTTTAATTTGGGCGCGTGGAGCCCTAATTATATTCAATTATATTTCATTCATATTTATGTTTGAAAAATAAAAAACGACTTTGTATATTTTAGTCACCCCTACCTCATAATGGTCCAGTCCACTCCACTGCTTGGGCCCATGAGCTGACGAACCTGTAAAAATATCACCAAAATACACCATGTCTACACTGTCAACCTGCACCTCTCTCACTCTGCACCCTCCCTCCACCTGACCCTCCTCTCTCACTCCACCCTTCACCTAACCCTCCTCTCCCACTCCACCCTCCCTCCACCTGACCCTCCTCTCTCACTCCACCCTTCACCTAACCCTCCTCTCCCACTCCACCCTCCCTCCACCTGACCCTCCTCTCTCACTCCACCCTTCACCTAACCCTCCTCTCCCACTCCACCCTCCCTCCACCTGACCCTCCTCTCTCACTCCACCCTTCACCTAAGCCTCCTCTCCCACTCCACCCTCCCTCCACCTGACCCTCCTCTCTCACTCCACCCTTCACCTAAGCCTCCTCTCCCACTCCACCCTCCCTCCACCTGACCCTCCTCTCTCACTCCACCCTTCACCTAAGCCTCCTCTCCCACTCCACCCTCCCTCCACCTGACCCTCCTCTCTCACTCCACCCTTCACCTAAGCCTCCTCTCCCACTCCACCCTCCCTCCACCTGACCCTCCTCTCTCACTCCACCCTCCACCTGACCCTCCTCTCTCACTCCACCCTCCACCTGACCCTCCTCTCTCACTCCACCCTCCACCTGACCCTCCTCTCTCACTCCACCCTCCACCTGACCCTCCTCTCTCACTCCACCCTCCACCTGACCCTCCTCTCTCACTCCACCCTCCACCTGACCCTCCTCTCTCACTCCACCCTCCACCTGACCCTCCTCTCTCACTCCATCCTCCACCTAACCCTCCTCTCTCACTCCACCCTCCACCTGACCCTCCTCTCTCACTCCATCCTCCACCTAACCCTCCTCTCTCACTCCACCCTCCACCTGACCCTCCTCTCTCACTCCATCCTCCACCTAACCCTCCTCTCTCACTCCACCCTCCACCTGACCCTCCTCTCTCACTCTGCTTAAAACAAGGGGCACACATGCAAATGAAGTACTTCATTTTGAGTTCTCATCATTGCCTCATCAGTAAGAGCATAATGCATTATTTTTTTTATAGAGATTCTAATACTAGTAAATCTCGGTGGATTCTTAGATTCTCATATTAGTGTTTACTTTTTGTCTTGATTACTTAATTAGGGGGTCTGTTTTGTTTTTGATGTCTATTCTTCTAGGTAGACTTGTTTTGATGTGGTTCATACATCTTCTATTGAATCCTCAAATATTGAAATGCTCCACATTATGGCATTAATTGGCATGGAGACGAGCAGGTGATGGCACCAGGCCTAGTAGCGGGTCAGATCCGTGGACATTCACATAACCATCGCAAGTTTCATATACCGACTTTTGTCACACAGTCCATGTTATTGGCGTGTATTTTGCCTTGGGGGCGGGTGTGTCCTGTCAGCCAAGATGGACTGTGTGAGTGGACACGGGACAGTGGACAGGGAGTGGACTGGCAGCTCCACGCTTCACTCGTGCATTCTGGGTAGATGATGACAGTGCCTGGAGTTATGTGAACATGTGATTCACATTAGGTCTGATTCAAAACATCTTTTCTGATTCTCTCCCAACTCTGAATGCTGCTTTAGCAAATCTATAATATTAGCTTTTTTTTTTTTAAAAAAGCAGACCTATTCTGCAAAATGGACTTTTCAGAGCTTTTAACCATGTTATAGTTGTTTCCTTCTTATTTACCCTCTCGAAGTTGTATTTGGAATCATTCATGCATGTTTGAGCAATCTTTAATTGCTTATTTTCAAGGCGCCATTTTGCTGATCAACCCCTTTTCACCAGTACACGCCCACTGCTCTGTTCGTACTTTGTTCTCAAATTTTACTTTCTTAATCTGTGACACACGCAGGATTCGGCAGCGTCGCACATTTTGGTCATTTTGGTACAAATGAAAAAAAATCTGCAACACGCTAGTGCGATGTGCAGCTGTCCATCGGAGGTGCCAACAGCCACATGGCTCTTTGTTGTGATGACGTTTACTGCGACACCTGCTCCCACTGGGCACTGCAGTTTTTTAATGCGGAAGTCAGTGGACTTGTTTTTTTGTTAAGTCGTTTTACTTGAATATTGCGATTTAAAATGTGCAGATTCTAACATAATGATCCACGGGTGTCATAGATTACATCTATATAGAACAATATGTCTTCTTTAACATTATCTCTGTATTAAAAAGACCCAAGCTGATCACTAACCATTAGACATGACTGAATCTCACTCTTGATTAAAATTTCATTAATTGCAACTTTACTACTTATTTGTTTGTAATATGATTTTAAGGCGCCGTTATTTTAAGTATTGAAGTATTAATTTACGTCAGCATTCCATTTTTTTGCCTTTTTTCGCCCACAAAATCCTTTGAAAATAACCCAGTCCATCTTCTGATCGATAGCTACTGTTGCACATTTGTTTGTTTTCCACTGACCCCCTCTCCTTGCGCTCCTGGTGGTTTAAACCGGCCAAGTGTGCATGAGGGATGGCGCTCCCTTAAACCCGCGGAGGAGGACTCTCATTAAAGTCTGGATGTGACAAAGGACATACCCGGCGCGTACCCGTCTAAGAGGCCCAGATGTGGCACAATATGAGCTGCTGAGCACAGGTGGGAGTGCGGCGCAAATCTCATCATAAATCTAAAAATAAAAATAAATAAAAATAACCTCTACGCACTTACACAACGCCAGGCCCAAGCAATAACTCCTGAACGCGGCGTCTCGTATTTATCACTTTAGCTCGGGAGGAATAAAAGCGTGTGGGAGCAGGTGGGACAGAACTGAGGATATCATAACATCTCTTTTGTCTTCTTAATTGCAGTGTAACCATTACGAAGAGAAGAATTATTGCAGTCTTATGCATATTGGCTGGTGTAATGTGATGATAGATGAAGTGTGGGCGTCAGGATCTAATATGGAGGGAGAGGGGAGAGGCAGTCTGCAAATTTTTTGGTGCTAGGGCTGTGTAATTATTCCAATTTTTATTGCGATAGTGAATAATCATCTTTTTTCCAAATTAAGAGTACTTTGGAGTAATACGATCAGCTATTTTTAAATTAAAGGTGTAACTTCTGATGGAGTGATCTTATTCCTTTACCTGGAATGTTCCGCTGTATGGCAATAAACTTGTCTATATTGAAATAATTTAATTGCAAGTGTTTTTATTGCTCAAAATACTTTGAACAACTTGCATTGTTGCATTGAGTGGACTTGCCTCTCCACAGATCTGACCCTTAATTTGGATTGGTAACATCCCCTGCTTATTTCCATGGAGATAAATAAGTTTAATTACATACAGAGGAATTCTAGCCAAACCAATAATATGTCCAGACAAGCAGCCGGTGGACTGTCCACCAGAAAAGTTCCATAGTGCTCTTTTAAATTGCACTGAATAATCTGTCTTGTCTATGTTCAGGAAATTCATAATGAAAGTGATTTATATTTTGTTTTTGAATGATACCCAGTTCATTGCTAATGCTAACACTCGTCACCAGGCTAATCAAGGAACTTTTTAGAATTCTGAAGCCAATCTGTTATATATTTTTATTAGCCCTCAAAAAAGTAAAATTCTGAATAAACAAGAACAAGTTCTCACCAGGTATCAATATATTGATTCAAACTCTGTTGGTAAAATCCCTAAACTTTTCAGAATGATTCCTCTTACTGTCCATGAATCCACATGTTCCTCGATAGACCTAAAGCTGCTCTGGAGCAGAAGTCGCTCTGGAGCTGGTCTCTGGTGTCTCATGAGGATTCTTCTTAACTGTTAATTCTTAATGAGGCTGCTCTCAAATCACAGGACTCCAGTGACCTGCACTGAGTGCTGTTTCCACTCACAGTTAGTTTATATTGGACTTGTTTATATTGTGGCTTTTAAAGCCACATTTATTTTTGGTTGTGTTTATTGCACTGAAGAGCTTGCATCTCCACAAACCAGACTTTTTCTTGGCCTGAACGAGGGCCTCCTCCTGCTTGTTTCCGTGGAAATGTTATTCCTTTGGCTATAAGCAGTAAGGCTATGCATGTAGTTTTAACTTTCTATTTACATGGAATCATGCAGGTGACGTGCCACCTCCAGAAAGTTACATACTGCAGCTTGAAGTACTTCTGGAAAAGTTTTTCCGATTAATTATTTGATTATTCCGATAAATTGTTGCAGCCATACGATTTTGTTTAGATATCAATACTTCCAGGTCTGCTTTTGTGAGCCAAGGATTTATTTATTCATTTAGAAAAACAGTTTATTGATTAACAACAGACCTGTTTACTAAAGGCCAAACTATGACCTTTGAACTAATGCTCTTCAGTTTTGGCATTACATTTAATAGGGTAATAACTGAAATAATACTAAAATGTGTGCACTGCTCCTAAAGGCATAGAGGATCTGTATTCTATCCTATTATTCTGTATTCTGTTCTCTATGCTAATCCACACTGAAGCTTTTCTCTAAGTTTTGTGGCAAATAACAGACAAAAATGAAATGGGTGCTTTTTTTTTCCAATTCATTTGAGAAATGTTATAAATAACTGGAGCAATAATTGTAGTCACATTCAAACTTGATTAATCTAACAGCGCTACCCAAATGAAATGGTTGAACTGACGTCATAATAGTTCTGAACACAATGTTTACCTCTCCTGCTTTTTAAAGCACATCCTGGTCCTGCTATTGTCACCTAATCTCCGGTTCACCTGGGCGTCCGGTTTCATTTGCATTTACACAGGGCTGAAACCTGAGCCTATCGAGCCAGGTGAGCCCCGCCCACTGCACACCCAGGACGGTGTCCTATTGGCTCGCACGCCTGTCTGTCACCCCACAGGACAGGTGAGCTACAGCAGGGCAAGAACTGTTGTGTTGTCTGTAGTTTACCCTGAAGGATTCTCACCACTGGTTTTAAACGTGTCTGTTTTTTACAATTTTGCAATTTTAGAAATATGTTGTTGAAAATTTGAAGGAAAAAAAAAACATTCAACTCAACATTTGGGATTTTAGTTACTGATTTTGACAAGAGATCGGCTTTTTGCAAAATTGAGTTGATTTGAGCTGGATTTCACAAGCTGGGTTATTGAACTTTGAAGACTTGTGTAGAACCTGTGGAGTACTTGTTGGTGTTGATTGGAGATGTCTGCGCTGTGTGGCCGGGTGCGCAGGGGGCTGCTCCGGAGGTACAGGCAGGTGCCCAGGACTGAGGCTGATGGGACCTTCAACCTGAGGAGAAACACTCCCCGCTCAGGCCTGCTCCAGTCAGGTACCAGCATAACATCTCAGCTCCGCTCTGCTGCATCCTCTGGTTATCTGCTCATGTCACGTTCAAGAAACGTCGAGGAGTTAAGAGAATATGAGAGAGAATGTTGAGTAGAGCTGCAACAAGTTCAT
The DNA here is from genome assembly GCA_000787095.1 of Periophthalmodon schlosseri. NCBI lineage: Eukaryota > Metazoa > Chordata > Actinopteri > Gobiiformes > Gobiidae > Periophthalmodon > Periophthalmodon schlosseri. The sequence continues at coordinate 48,663 of KN483113.1, read as the reverse complement.
CGATCAGTCGCACGTAACCGATTATTTCAGTAATCGTCACCTAATTTAGCAAATAATCGTTAACCGGTCAGACTCTGAAACATGCCATGCGCTGAGGGAAGAGCGCTTTGTTTTTGATCGAAAAAAGTAAAAAATCTCTTCTTTTACGCTCTTTTTGTGCTGTAATGATCGATTAGCAAAATAATTGTTAGTTGCAGCGAAGGCTTTACAATTAACGTTAATCAAATCGAATTTTGAGTCGCTGCAACTATCAAATCGCAAAGGTGACAGTTATTCAGATAATAGAATGTTATGCAAAGAGAAAAATATTTACTTGAAACATCCTTTTGTACTTTCTGAAATGCGTGTGATTTTTGTATTAGTTTATCAGTTCAGATTTCATTCTTCTTTCATGGAGGTGTTTATAATGTGATCTCTGAACAGAATCCTGTTTTTTAAACGTGTATATGTAAAGTGTCAGGAAAATCACAGTTAGAGTTTTAAAATTGTGTAGCCCGAGTTGCAGCCCTAATGTTGAAGTTCTTGTTCAAAGTGATGATTAGTTGCTTCGATTGCAAAGTGCCTGTAAATGTGAGACTTTACTACATTTGACTGAAGTAAATCAAAAGCCCTGATGGAGTTTATTTACATCCAAATGGGTTTTACATTAAACACAAATTTTTTACATTTTTATTGTTTCATTTTGGAGTAATGTAATTATTCTTTCTGTTCTCTCAGCTCCTGGCAAAATTTGGAGTTTGTATAGCACTGAAAACAATTGATTACAACTAAATACGATGGAGATTATTTCAGTAATTAAGAGATCGAGAATCAGTCATGTCTAATCGTCAGTGATATGCTGTATATGCTTGTTTTTTTTAATCAAAAGGTCCACAGCCAGTCCTCTGTCAGTAAAGCATGTGATTTGGAGCACAAGACTATGGGGGAAGAAATGTGACTTTTTTAAAATATTTTTTTGTTTAGTGGTACTGTCTGGTTTAAAAGTTCATGAAATAAATATGAGGGGGATAAAAAGATTCATTTTTTGGCCATATCCCCAGCCCTATTTAGACAGTATCACAATCCATCAGAAATATGCTAAAAAGTGCCTGTAAGTATTGCACAATTAAGCCCATGACACCTTTTCCCTGGTCTTGGAACGATACAATATCAGGTCATGGTAAAAAACAAAATGAAAAGCAAACCTCTGTGTAGCTGAAGGACGTCAGAAGCCGGTGTGCGCTCCTGTCAGTGCCCCTGTCACAGCTCCTGTCACTGCTCCTGGACACTGCTCTGGACTGTGGGGCAGTAGAAGCACTAATGAAGCCGGGGGCAGGTGTGTTAGCTGTTTCCATGGCAACACATGGACACAATAATGCTGGGTTTCAGGTGACATTAAAGCGTTCTATAGGTCTATGTTTAAATGAGACGGGAGCCGGCAAAATATATATATTTTTTGTAATGATATGGCATCTGTTCGTGCGGTTAGAAGGGCTGTGAAAAACATCAGTACCCAGATACTAATTGATACCGAAACTAGTGTCGAAGCTGGCAAAGATAAAATTAGACATTTCCAGAACAGTTTTATAATGGTCTGTATCTCCATGAGAACAAGTATCCATGGGTTTCAGAATGATGAAACATTAGGAGCACTGCCTTAGCGAGCAAAACAAATTATTCTGTCTTTTGAATGGGGAAAAAGTCCTCAAAATGTTTCAGAATGATGAAAAATTAGGACTGTTGTCATGGCAGCAATGTATCTGTATCTTTTGAATAATGAAAGGCTTCAAAATGTCACACATAACAGAAAACTGAAACCCGTGAATAAGACAACATGCTTATAAAATAAACTATTAATTTGAGTTGACGTTTACATTATATTGTATTTTTTCCTTTTCCTTAGTATCAAAATCTAGTTTACCGCTAGTTAAGTTTAGTCTAGTTAACCCGCTCTACATCATCCTGGTGTTTTTATTTCACTATTGTGTCTGTAAATCAAAATATGAGCATTAATAACAGTGAAATCAGGCGCCCGCTAGCATTAGCAACAGGTTTGATTGGCAGCTTTGCTAAGAGCCCACTCCCTGCTAAACTAGCAGTGCAGGAAGGAGCATTATCTTCAACAGCCTGACTCTGGATTGGCTCTTTGGTTGCTATGATACTCGCAGTCAGGACCCCTATAACTGCTCTAGCCTCCATGAGCTTCATTTGACTGGAGCCGAACGGTGTGGGGTGATGTACATTCTCTTAGTCCACTTCTTTATACAGACTATGACCCCCAACACTGTAGTATCTGAAAAATAAAATAAAATAAAGCACTGTACGACTGTGTGAAGGGCCACACGCGACAGGTGCAGTCGTGGGACCTGCAGTAACTGGGGCTGTTCTTATACAGTCTGACACATCACCTTGAATGCTCTAAGTTCATATAAGCAGTGGAGAACACCAGGGCTTTTGCTTCAGAGTAGGGTTGGCCACTGCAGTAGTAGATAAGTTTGGACCCACAGGCACTAGTTTTGTAACGCTTATAAATTAAACATTGCGTTGGCTGCTTGAATAAGTTGAATTCTAATAGACGAGAATCCACATGGGTCACACACACATAAAGTATAATATAAAAGTTCTCAGTGTATTTTTACCTTCTGTCTTAAAAACATGTAAAACACAACTAGTTCATTTTAAACAATTTGCAGTGGTCCAAAGCTATTCCGCACTTCCCTTATGCAATCTGATTGTACCGCAATGAGTTTATAAGTGTTTTCACAACTTCCAGACACAAACATTAGCATGCTAACAGCACACTTCAAGGTTGTCGGACAATAAAATGCATTATACTTTCATGCCGACAGCGCACAGCAGTCTTGTTTTGACCCTAAGAGCTGCTTTTGCAATCTGTCTGTACTGGATACTGAAATGATCAGGTACAGACACAAACAATATAGTACTAAGAATTATAATAATACTAGTTTGTGTTGAATGTAGTATTGTAAAATTGTTTGTGAGTGTGAACAATAATCAATCATAATTTAAGACCCAAATAAAGGACCCATATTCTGATCTATGTTATAATGTTGTTTCCTCATCACCAACCACCAACATCAACCTTGTAATGTCATGTGGTAATATAGGAAGTGCTCCGCTGTGTTTTTAAACTCTAGTTTAAACTTAACTAGAATCATTTGGATGATTCTACTGAACAAAAGGTAAAAGGCAGCTGTTAAAGCAGACCTATTATGTAAAATCGACTTTTCAGAGCTTTTAACCATGTTATAATTGTTTCCCCTCAGCACCCGAAGTTGTGTTTGGAGTGATTCGTACATGTTTGAGCAATCTTTAATTGCTTTTTTTTAAAACGCCATATTGCTGATCAGTCCTTGTTTTCACCGGTACAGGTATAACTGGCATATACAACTCCAGGTATGTTTTTGAGGAGGTACTAACATTTTAACATGGCTTAAAGCTCACAGGAGTCAATTTTGACCTTTTAAGGATTATGATGTGCTAATCTTTCACCATATCAAAAGTTATACAGTCTTTGGGACGGAGGTTAGGATATGACTCTGCAGTACATCTAAAAGTGCATGAGAGAGGCGGAGCTACACTATGGTGATGCAAATGTCCACTGTAACTTTGTGTTATATTTGTTTCCTTATTTGCAAAAGAAATCCTCACATAAACTGGATTATTCTGTCTGTACAGGGTCATCTGCTGCGGCAGTTTATGTTTTAAAGTCAGGATTCTTTTCAGAGTGCACATTTTAAACATCTGAGCCTAAACATCTAAAAGAAGATGTCTGTGTAATCCCTCAGTCCAGGTCCGATCCATAGTAAAAACCAAAAGTAAAATCTGTCAACTGGACAAAAAGTTGTAGGAGTGAAGACGTTTCGCTGCTCATCCAAGCCG
>KN483113.1:0-34075 GCA_000787095.1 Periophthalmodon schlosseri | reverse complement strand
TGTGTGTGTGTGTGTGTGTGTGTGTGTGTGTGTGTGTGTTTGCAGGATCCGAGTGGCCGGGATCAAGGGTCTCCAGGGAGTGGTCCGAAAGACTGTCAACGACGAGCTGCAGGCCATCATCTGGGAACCTCAACACATGGACAAACTCATCCCCTCTATGCTCTTCAACATGCAGGACAGCGAGGACATGGACAGGTGAGGGGACATATGCAGGACAGCGAGGACATGGACAGGTGAGGGGGACATAACACACACAGGACAGCGAGGACATGGACAGGTGAGGGGACATATGCAGGACAGAGAGGACATGGACAGGTGAGGGACGGGGGGACATATGCAGGACAGATAGGACATGGAGAGGTGAGGGGCGGGGGGACATATGCAGGACAGATAGGACATGGACAGGTGAAGGGGACAACACATGCAGGACAGGGAGGACATGGACAGGTGAGAGGACATATGCAGGACAGCGAGAACATGGACAGGTGAGAGACAGGGGGGACATATGCAAGACAGCGAGGACATGGACAGGTGAGGGGACACATGCAGGACAGTGAGGACATGGACAGGTGAGGGGACAGGGGGCACAGCCAGAACATAGACAGGTGAGAGACAGTGATTGAGCTGCAACATGTAAATAACCAAATGTTACTATTATTGGTCAATAATTAGCCACAGACGTCACTTATTAAACCTTTTACAGCTCAAATGTTATTGTATTACAACAAAAATACACAAAATCTCCTCACATTTACAAAGAAAAAAGAGCCCCGATATATATTGTTAATATATATTGTTAATGGAGGAAATGAAAAGGAAATCCACCCAGGATTGTTAAAATGAACGGTTCATTCACAAAGGATTATATTTTCTGTATGAATTTAAGGCCTTATACTATGCATTATTGAAGGCCCTGCTGGCAGTGGGCAGTGGGCTAAAAACAAATTAGAGTTGGTTCGGTATATAGATTTTAAAAACAAATAGCAACCTAGATTACCACCTAATGATGTCAGGAGGTGGGGCAAAGGTTAAAGCCGCAGGATTACTCAAATGTGTGCAAACAAAACATAACCTCACGCATGATTTTAATGAGGGAACAACACTCTGGCAGAAAAGCTCGCAGTAGTGTGTGTGTAGGAGACTTTTAAGGCATAAAATGGCGACACTGCTCCACTGTTTTAATGTTATGTAAATCCCTGAGCCACTGAGCCGTCCATAACCATATCACTCAGGGATTCAGAACCCCGAGTCCCATGTCGGGGACTCATTTTGGGAAAAAGTCTAGCTGTATTTTATTTTTCTGATAAATGTCATGTGTTTATTCAATTAGAAGTGTCCAATTAGAAGTGTCCATAATATTACTCAAAGATATCTTGAAAAACATGCATTCTTACTATGAGCGGGGTTGCCTCTCCATTGATCTGACCTGTAACTTGGTCTTGTATTGTCACCTGCGGGTCTCCATGGACAGATATGTTTACATATACATTTATAGGCCCATTAAACTGACTTTTGTGAGCTTTAAGCCATGTTATAATGTTGGTACCTCATCAAAAACTTACCTGGAGCTGTGTTTTGTATCATTCACACGTTTGAGTAATCATGGATTATTGGGCTGTCTGCATCTCCAAGGCTTGTTTTATTTTATTTATTTTTTATTTATTTCTTTATTTAACCTTGCGATGTCCTCAAATGGTAGTTTTAAAGTTAACGGCTAATTTTAGCCTCAATTGAACTGCTTCACTCTACAACACTAGAAAATTGTTGTTATAGTATAGCCTTGATAATAAAAAAATAAATACATTTTGTTCAGTTGAGATGCTACGGAGTCTTATTATTCGTTGATGACATCACAAGGTGGAATAGAGTGTTTTCAGAAGTTGAGAAAGGAGCCTAAATATGCAATATTTGTGTTAAACATGTGTGAATGAAACAAAACACAACTGCAGGTATGTTTCCGATGAGGAAACAACATTATAACACAGATCAAAAATTGACATCATATAGTCCCTTTAAACTCCTGTGTGTGTTTCCAGGCCTGGCCACCCCTCGTCCCCCTCGGCCCCGGCTGGAGGCCCTGAGGTGGAGGAGAACCCCGCGGCCCTGGCTGAGAGCTGCTTCAGAGAGCTGCTGGGAAGGGCGGCCTATGGGAACATGAACAACGCGGTCCGGCCCGTCCTCGTGTGAGTATCGGCATGTACTCAGCAGTATCAGTATCTACGCCTGTCACAGTGACACATTCTGAAGTGCGACACATTGCTTAAATAAATATCAACGATATATTGAAACCAAACCATGAAGCAGAAATATCCACAAAAACTTATTCTAAATGCATATTGTTAAAAAATATGAGTTGCAATAAATAACAGAATGCGACACTTAAGTAGTTAATTTGTATCCATAATGAGTCATAGTCATAGTTCATAATTCAACCTTTCTACAGGTCAAATCTCATCATAGTACAGAAAAATAATCAAAATGTTCCCACTAGTACAAAGAAAAAGTACCCATGATAAATATTGACCCCGAAAATCATTGTATTGAATGATAAATCAATAGTAATTATCGTGACAGGCCTAATCTAATCTAAACATGTACACAGTCACTGGGGATGGACTGTTTGGGGCAAGGCGGCCATCTTGTTTTTCAATTTAATAAAGATCTGAATTCTAAACTGCCAGTCTTGTATGGTTGTGATTATCCCTTTAGTCCTGGTTTAGTCCTGGTTTAGTACTGCTATGGTTCACATTTAGTCCTGGTATGATTCTCATTTAGTACTAGTGTGGTTCTCATTTAGTCCTGGTTTAGCCCTCATTTAGTCCTGGTGTGGTTCATATTTTGGTCCTGGTTTAGTCCTTATTTAGTCCTGGTGTGGTTCTTAATTAGTCCTGGTTTAGTCCTCATTTAGTCTTAGTTCGGTTTTCATGTAGTCCTGGTTCAGTCCTTATTTAGTCCTGGTTTAGTACACTCCTGATCAAAACTTTAAGACCAGTTGAAAAATGGCAAGAATTCACATTTTGCACTATTGGATCTTAAGAAAGTAGTGCTTCAAAGCGCAAAAAGTAGAAATGGGAATGAGACAAAAAAAAAAATTTGAGTAAGCAATTTATTGTAAACAACCATTACACTGAAATAGGTTCATCAGCTGATCAAAAGTTTAAGACCACATCTCAAAAAACCCCCAAAACCCCCTAAAATAGAAATAAAATTTTCAAAAAAGGACTCAGTAATGAGCAGCTGTGCCATTCTTGTTAATCACCTCAATAATTCGTTTTGGCATGGTTGATGCTAATGTTTCCAGGAGGCTAGTGGGAATGTTGCTCCAAGTGGTAAAGAAGGTTTCACGGAGGGCATCCACTGTCTGGAACTGGTGTCCATTTTTATAAACTTCCCTTGCCATCCAACCCCAAATGTTCCCAATTGGATTTAGATCAGGTGAACACGCAGGATGGTTCAAAAGAGTGATGTTATTTCTCTGGAAGAAGTCCTTTGTCAGGCGGGCATTGGGAACTGCAGCGTTGTCCTGTTGAAAAACCAAGTCATTACCACACAGACGATGGCCTTCAGTCATGAGGGATGCCCCCTGCAACATCTCCACATAGGCAGCTGCCGTTTGACACCTCTGCACAACCTGAAGCTCCATTGTTCCATTGAAGCAAAAAGCCCCCCCAAATCATGATAGTGCCCCCTCCACTGTGCTGTGTAGAAAACATCTCAGGTGGGATCTCCTTGTCATGCCAGTAACGTTGGAAGCCATCAGGACTGTCAAGGTAAAATTTTTTCTCATCAGAGAATAAAACTTTCTTCCACCTTTCAATGTTCCATGTTTGGTGCTCTCGTGCTAACTCCAAACGGGCAATTTTGTGCCACTGAAGGAGACGAGGTCTTTGAAGACGTGTTTTGTTCTTAAAACCCTTCTCTCACAGATGCCGTCTAATGGTTATGGGACTGCAGTTGGCACCAGTGACAAGCTTAGTTTGGGCCGAGGATTGTCCCGTGTCTTGACGGACAGCCAATCGGATCTTCTGGCTCAGGGCCAGTGAAATTTTTTTGGTTCTACCACTTGACTTTTTTTTTCCCCCATAACCCTCAGGATCTTTTAAGAAGTTTAAAATGACTCTCTTACTGTGTCCAACCTCCGCAGCAATGGCACGCTGTGAGAGGCCTTGCTGATGCAGCTCAACAATCCGACCACGTTCAAAGAGAGGAAGCTTTTTTGCCTTTGCCATCAGGAGGTCGTGACAGTGTGGATGCGTGACAGAAAATGACACTGAATCCACATTTTTGCGAAGATTTGGGCTTTTAAAGGCTGTGGTCTTAAACTTTTTATCAGATGATGAACAGCCTATTTCAGTTTAATGCTTGTTTGCAATAAATTGCTTACTCAAGTTTTTTGTCTCACCCCCCAACCTTCTTAAGATCCAACAGTGCAAAATGTGAATTCTTGCAATTTTTCAACTGGTCTTAAAATTTTGATCAGGCGTGTACTGTTTAGTCCTCATTTAGTCCTGGTGTTTTCTCATTTGCACAAACCCCACATTAAATTTGGGACTAGACTAAACTTGGACTAGACCAGGACTAAACCAGGACAAGAACAGGACCAAAGCAAGTCTACATCAGGCTAAATTGGGACCAAACATGTAGAAGTGAGAACACACCATTTGGGCCCGATCTTGCCATTTCTAACGATCAAAACGCACGTAGTAAGCATAACTTTGTCTTAAGACCTGCACACCCCTTAATTCTATGCTTGGCCAATCAGAGCTCTCTCCTATAATCTCCTGGCCTATGAGGGAAAGAAAGGCGATATACAATACTCATAATTTCTTAACTGGATTAAAGATAAAATTATCATTGTTGTTTGTATTGAGACTTGTTTCTCAATAGCCCATCACAGTGCATTTGGTGTTGTGAGTACTTTACATACATGCAGCTTACAGTTTATATGGCCAGCATCCTTAAACACAAGAGTGACTTTTGCATTGAATGTAGTGCTGTGTGTAGACCCATTACCCGCAGTCTACTTGATTAACACACGAGGACACATGTCTTTAACTCATGTCTTTAACTCAAGTCTCATCATAGTACAGAAAAACCAAAATGTTCCCACTAGTACAAAGAAAAAGTACCCATGATAAACTTTGACCCCCAGAAATCATTATATTGAACGATAAATCAATATAGTAATTATCGTGACAAGCCTAATCTAACCTAATCTGCACACAGTCACTGAGAATGGGTTGTTTGGGGCAAGGTGGCCATCTTGTTTTATCAATTTAACAAAGATGTGAATTGTAAACTGCCAGTCTTGTATGGTTGTGGTTATCCCTTTAGCCCTAGTTTAGTCCTGGTTTAGTATTGCTATGGTTCACATTTAGTCTGGGTTCAATCCTCATTTAGTCCTGGTGTGGTTCTCATTTAGTCTTAGCCCTTAGTCAAAGAGGACAGCTTTGTTCCTTATGCCATCAACGGCAAATGAAGAAGGGAGACAAGAGAACAAAACTCATGGTGTTCTGTGCACGGAACAGTCACGTTATCTAAAGCCTACAGTTTAATACACATCGTAACATCACAAAGAATGCTCCAGTGTGAACGAGGCAAGTCTCGGACCATATGCGGGTTTAGTCTTGTTTTAGTCTTCCTTTAGTCCTGTTTTGGCTCTCATTTTGACTTAGTCCGGATTAACTTTGGAGTAGTCCTGGTTTAGTCCTGTTTTACGGTGCCTTCACACTTGCACATTCACCACATCAAAAGTGGGACTAAACCTAGACTAAATCCAGACTAGACCATGACTAAACAAGGACTAGAAAAGGACCAAACCAAGTCTACATCAGAACTAACCTGGACTCAATTTGGGACCGAATAACAACTGTGAACGCACCCTTAGTCCTGTCTTAGTCCTGTTTTAGTCCTGTCTTAGTCCTGTCTTAGTCCTGTCTTAGTCCTGACTTAGTCCTGTCTTAGTCCTGACTTAGTCTTGATTTAGTCCTGTCGTAGTCCTGGCTTAGTCCTGGCTTAGTCCTGGCTTAGTCCTGGCTTAGTCCTGGCTTAGTCCTGGCTTAGTCCTGGCTTAGTCCTGGCTTAGTCCTGGCTTAGTCCTGGCTTAGTCCTGGCTTAGTCCTGGCTTAGTCCTGGCTTAGTCCTGGCGGCATCATGAAGCCAAGCCAGTAAATATTAAGTGTGGACAACTTCTGCCGCTCCTGTAAAGTTACCGCACACATTAAACTACTAGCTCCTACTACAATGGGGGCTCTAATGTCCTCGCTGTAGCAGTAGCGCTCCATCGTCCTGTCGAGTTTACTCACTTTGACTTTGCCTGTGTCCCCTGTACCTCGGTAAGCTCCAGCAGGGTCAGCCTCCGTTCTAATCCTGTTAATTGTGCTCGGCCGTGTTTGTAATGGACCCATGGATCCTCTGGGGAGTGTGCCAACCCAAAGACACTGGCACTGAATGCATTTAAAGCCCATCAACACTTCATAAAATCAAACTCCATCCTGTTAGCTCCTAACTTTAACCACTTGAAAATGAAGAACGGACTTTTAGATGAACAAAGTCACTCAAACTTTTCACGTAGTAACAGGAAGTAGTTTAAGTGTTGCCTGGACCAGGTCTAAACTGGGTCTAAACTGGGTCTAAACTGGGTCTAAACTGGGTCTAAACTGGGTCTAAACTGGGTCTAAACCAGGTCTTAGCCAAGTCTAAACACGGCCAAAAACTCTTCTAAACCACTTCTAAACCAGGCCTAAACCAAGCCTAAACTGGATCTAAACCAGGTCAGGTCTAAACCAGGTCTAAACCAGGTCTAAACCAGGTCTAAACCAGGTCTAAACCAGGTCTAAACCAGGTCTAACACTCAGCAGTGCCAAAAAAAAACATCCTACAATTTGAATAGTGAAAAGTCCTCAAAATGTCGCCTGCTGACATTCCTGAGTAGGTGCCCAGTGCAGATGGAGTGGTGCTATATAAATGTGAGCGTTTAATAGCTTTGAGTAGATGACAGCTCTACACTTGATCTCCGGAGTGAGACCTTATGAGGGCCTGACTCAGTGTATAATGGCAGCAGTGTGTAATGTGACAGTCCACCTACAGTTCTCAGCCAAAAGGACTCTTCACCCTAACCACCCAGACCCCAGTGTACTATGTCTGTAGAGCTGCAGCACCTCCTGCTGGACAGCTGCTGACACAACTGTCGCGTCACACTGGCTCAAAAGATTGGCTCCACATGCTTGTACAAAAATGTAAAAACTGTATAATATTTATTTGTACATTTCATATTAACTACTGCTGCACAATATGATAAAAAGATGCAATATTTGATAACTTGGTTTTGTTTTACGATAACGATCTTGTTTTATTATAGTTTTGGTACAATAAGTTCTGTTAACAACAAAAAATTTACATATCTTCATTTACAAGTCAAATTAAAAACATAATGGAGACATTTGTGTTGTTGCGATTATATTTATTTTCTGGCAATGTTATGATATCGATGAATAACTGACTCCTGATTCCATGGCTTTACCTCATGTTGCATGTGCTGTTGCGTATAGACCTGTCACAATATCAAATTGTGAAGTGGAGGTGGCTGTGGCTCAGTGGTTAGAGCAGTGGTCCCCTTCAGACCAAGTTCTTTTGTTGTGTCCTTAGGCAAGACACTTCATCCACCTTGCCTCTCTGTGGATGTGAAGTCCCTGGTTTGGTTCCTATCTCATTTAGAGTCCCTGGTTTGGTTCTTCTCCTGGGGAGACTCCCTTGTTTGGTTCCTCTGAATGTATACTCCTTGGTTTGGTTCCTCTCTTGGTCTAGAGTCTCTGGTTTAGTTCTTCTCACATGGTTTGGTTCCTGTCTCATTTAGAGTCCTTGGTTTGGTTCCTCTCTCTGGATGTGAAATTCCTCTTTTGGTTCCTGTCTTTGGATGTAGACTTCCTGGTTTGGTTCCTCTCTCATACACGATCCCTGGTTTGGTTCCTATCTCATTTAGAGTCCCTGGTTTGGTTCTTCTCCTGGGGAGACTCCCTTGTTTGGTTCCTCTGTATGTAGACTCCTTGGTTTGGTTCCTCTCTTGGTCTAGAGTCTCTGGTTTGGTTCTTCTCACATGGTTTGGTTCCTGTCTCATTTAGAGTCCCTGGTTTGGTTCCTCTAGATGTAGACTTCCTGGTTTGATTCCTCTAGATGTAGGCTTCCTGGTTTGGTTCCTCTGGATGTAGTCTTCCTGGTTTGTTTCTTGTTTCTGGATGTAGACTTCCTGAGTAGTTTCCCTTCTCTGGATGTAGACTTCCTGGTTTGGTTCCTGTCTCTGGATATAGACTCCCTGGTTTGGTTCCTGTCTCGTGGAGATGGGTGCTGCTGCAGATAAAGGCAGTGGCAGGTCTAAAAATAGAGTGTGGGGTTAACAGGAGATCAGCCTGTGACGCTAGTAGCAGCAGAGCCTCACAGAGCACATAATGAGGGAGAGAAGGATGGATGTGTGAGGGAAGATGTCTTCCATGGGGCACTGGGGGTGGTGAAGAGGAGATCGAGAGGCTGAGGAAACTGAAGTCGAGATGGTGGGAGAGAACTCGAAACTGTTCTAATATCAGGAGGAAAGAGAGGGACAGAGAATGAATAGCCTGGCTGGTGATTGGTTAAGAGGCAAAGATATCAGTCTGTGATTGGCTGACAGTGCTACAGGTGACAGGAGGGAGGAGGAAATACGATCTTCCATAAATGAATAAATCATAAATGAATAAATCAACTCCCATCGCTTATCTATCCCCCTAAGTCTAGGGTCCTATTATTTTGAGTGAACAAACCTTTGAAGTGACTAGACCTGTCCCGATAACTAATTTTGAAGTATCATATATTGCTGTTGAAAATATAGATGATAAACAATAATACTGAATGCCATTAGGCCACTGACACAGTAGTGTTAATGAACATGAGATACAATAAATAAATGAAACACTTATCATAGAGTCATAGAAGTTATTTATTCAACCCTCTACAGCTCAAATCTTACAGAAAAATGACAAAAAGTTCCTCACCAATACAAAGAAAAAGTACCCACGATAAATATTAACCCCCAAAAATCACTATTCCACCTATCATGTCTTGAATGATAAGTCGATATAGTACCTTTTAAGACACGCCGTGAAGTGACACAATAAAGACATAACTGTGCCCCATGTTGAAAAAAGTTTACTAATTATTGTTTTGTGTCCTCAGGCACTTGGACAACCATCACCTGTGGGACCCCAACGAGTTTGCTGTGTCCTGCTTCAGGATCATCATGTACTCCATACAGGTACTACATCATATCCTCCATACCAGTACTACATCATGTACTGCATACAGGTACTGTTATGTATTTCATACAGCTACTGCATTATGTACTCCATACAAGTACTATCATGTACTTCATACAGGTCGTACATCGTGTACTGCATCATGTACTCCATACATGTACTATCATGTATTCCATGCAGGTAGTACATCGTGTACTCAATACAAGATCTGTGTCCACACTAGGCTCATTGTATTCGACAATGCCTTGACAATGCCTGATCTCGTCTGATCCTAGACGATAAGCAGGCTGAGCCTTGTTTGTATTGTAATAGGAGACTACTGGGAAAACCAGGTGCTACAGTGATTCCAGCTCAGACTAGTGCATACTGCCGTTGTGCCCTTGGGCAAGACACTTCACCCACCTTGTCTCCAAGGCGTGTTTACAGTATCTCATATATGTCTATATGACCAAAAAAACAAAACAAAAAAAACTCAAAAAAAAAAAAAACCCTCCTCCAAGACACTGTTTGGTCCTGACCCAGAGCAGAAAAACAAAAATCATGCTACTTTATTTTTCACATTGTGCAACCAATTAGATTTCACAGCATCAAAGACCTACGTGACTCAGTAGTTGTAGTCTCACCTCACTACAAGAATCTACCAGCTTAGATTTTGAGAACATGCAGGGCCTGTTTCTAAAGTTTCGAAAGTTGTGGTGTTTCTCTCCCGTGTTTGTGTGTAGGCCCAGCACTCGCACCATGTGATCCAGCAGGTCCTGAGTCACCTGGACACCCACCAGAAGGACACGGCGCGGGTCAGAGCGGGCATCGTGCAGGTGCTGCTGGAGACTGTGGCCATCGCTGCCAAGGGCTCTGTGGGTCAGTCTCAACGCTCACTGTACACTGCTCTACTTTGTACTACTGTGTACAAAGTAGAGCACGCTTTACCTGCCTGGCCAGCCAGCACTCTGTTCTGTAGTCTCATTATAGACGGATTCACCATACAAAATGTGTATGGTCCACCCTATGTCTAAATAAATAGCATTAACACTTGTCTTGGAATGGCCTCAGTTTAATCACTATAAAGACCTCATTTAGTCCTCTTTGAGTCCTGGTTTAGTCTGGTTCTGGTTTAGACACATTTTTGATGCGGTATGTGTGGTACCTTGGATAGATGAATTTTTTTTTTTTTTTCAGAACACATGTTGCATTCTTGTGGCTTTAATTCTCTTGCTTTTGGTCAAATTGGGTTTAAGTATTTTTCTAACTTAAAATAATGTCTGTATTTGGCAAATATACTTTACTTTAATATATCTCTACTTTGTTTACTAGTCAATGGTGCCAAAATAAAAACTTAAGAGACCAAACTAAGACCAAATAAGGGAACTTGTGAATAAAATCTGCCTTTTTTGTCCATTTTACTATTAAAAAATGTAAATTCCTGTAAAAGTACAAGCATTGTGTTGTTGTGATAAAATTATTTTTCTTGCGATACCGATTAGTTTGTCAGCCAATATTACGATACCGATTTTCTTGTGATTATATTCTGCAGCCCAAATCCTCACAACATTATTTTCTTGTGTCAGATCTGAACACGCACTTGAACAGCTGAAGTTGCCTGTTTTGTCACTGTATCTGTTCATAATTGCCTGTTTTATAATGAGTTTTTTTCCTGCCTTCCCAGTGCCATGTTTAATGCCGCTCGCTCTTCCAATGTTTGTGTCTCGGAGGAGCACTAATGAAGTGAACAGCCTCAACACCTTTTAATGACAAGTTAAAAATAAGAATTAATTTGCAGATAAGCAGGCACTCCAGTTCAGATGGAGTGTGAGGGAGGGCTGTCGGAGGCAACCCTCTTGTGGCAGCAGCAGCTTGGTGGTTCAGGGGTTGCCCACGAACCAGAAGATTAGTGGTTCAATGCCAGCCAACCATAGTGTAATATTGTCATTGGGCAAGACACATCGCCACGTTGTAGGGTTGTAAAAAGTATTGAAAATCAGATACTAATTGATACTAAAACTAGTATCGAAATTTGATACTTATTTGCGCAGGTATTGACACTAAAAAAAGTTACATTCACAGGACAGAAATGAACCTGAATAGCTTTAGAATGATCTTGAGCTGTATCAGAACAAATATAAGACCACATATACCTGGACGACTGAGGGATTACACAGATATAAGGCCACATAATAATATAAAAGAAAGTACTATTTTTTTATTTTGAAAATCACATTCTACTGTCTAAATAAAGAGTGTTGTCACACATTTACCGGTATATTTATTCAGCTACATGAAGCATAGACAACGACTGAATACGTGTCTGGTATGTTATTGTGTTTTCAGTTAATCAGGTAACGAAAGCATAAAAAGCAAGCTAACAAGTTTACTCTCGATCTCACTCCAAATCACTAAATTCATTGAATTCTTCATCCTCGGTGTCGCTTCTGAACAACTCTGCCTGCTCCAGAAGTAGATGAAGCGCCGCTCCGGAAATAGATGAAAAAGTGTGACTTATAGTCCGGAAAATACGGTACATGAAATTGTGTCTTGAAAGCGGCAAATGTAGTGTTTGGTTCTTCTAATTATTAAAGGTGCACTCTAGATCACCTGCTTGCGCCCATGGAGGTATTGCAGTTCCTGAAATGTTCCACATTATGGCATTAAAGTTATCCAGCGTGCCTTTATTCTTTTACTATGTTTTCTTTGTTCAAAAATGCATTAAAGTGGGTCTAAACAACTAAACTCCCACAACCACATTTAAAATAGAGCTGTTAAACTGGGCAGTACCTGGAGGACTAAAGGGGAGAGTGAGGGGCTGGGAGGGATGGGGTCTGGAGGACTAAAGGGGAGAGCGAGGGGCTGGGAGGGGCGGGGTCTGTAGGATATATATTTAATCATATGAGGAACTGTGTGATTGGTCTAAAAGGTATCCAAACTCCACCCCTGCAGCCAGGTGTTTGTCATCAGAAACACCTGGCTGTAATCAGGGCAGTCATGTGTGATGTCACCAACTACTGGGAATTGCAGTGGCCACAGAAGGCAGCATAAACTTATGTTTAGACATTTTTGACCAGGAAGACGCAAATTTATCTAGTTTGCACTTTGCACTAAAGTTGCCAAAAATGACTAGGAACAGTAGACAATGCTATTTAATCACCATGTGCACAGTTTAGTAGCCAAAGGTGGATTTAGTGTTTAATTCCACAAAAGATAGAAATCTTACTGTGAGCGAGGTTGCCTCTCCACAGATCTGAATTGTAACATGGTTTTGTGGCGTCGTAATCCGTTTAATGCCATACTGTGGGATATTCAAGGCAACATCTTCATGGAGAAAGCCAGGTGGCAGACCCTCAACCTGCAAAAGTTACACAGTGCACCTTTAAATGTTGTGGATTGTGTTTTCAGATTAATTAGTACTAAACATTTTTAAGTTGGTGACAGTTTACAACTACGCAGTGTTCATCATTTTGGGCAATTTCATTATAGCTTGGAGCAAGTTGTCCTCCTAATTTCTTTTTTTTTTCTCATCATTTGGCAAAAGTACATTTATAATCCAATTTTAATGAGGCTCACTTGGCCATATTGCGTGTTCAATTACAGGAGTTCTTATTGCTAAAAAGTACTTGGCTCTGTTTGTCCTCATAGAGATAAGTGTAAGGCCATACTCCATTCCAGGCAAAGCAATAATCTCCATGGAGACAAGCACATGGCAGACTCTTCCCCAGAAAAGTTACATATTGCAAACAAAAAAGTGGCCCCCATAACAGCATCTTTCCTAGGGCTGCCACAAAGCTTAAAACAACCCTGTGTCCTTGAATAGGCATGATCCCGGGGTCCTCCAAGAAAAACGACACTTACACCTTTGAGGCGGAGAGCGTGACCCCTCCAAACCTGTGGCTGGGTATGGTCCAAGTGTGGAGTAGTACAGAGGTCCTGTGTGGTAGAAGTGTGTGGGGCTCCTGGGGGTCCCTCGGAGCCTTTCATTTACAATAGTATCCTATCAGAGATGGTCTTTCTCTTCCGCCCTGACTGTCACTTAAAGGGTTAACTTTAAAGCTCCTATATTCTGCCAGAACGACTAAATTCTGCCCATAGTCACAGTCCAAACAAGCCGTCAAACTGGACAGTGCCAGAAGGACTAAAGGGGAGAGACGGGGGAAGGAGGGGCAGGTTCTGGAGAACTAAAGGGGAGAGTGAGGGGGAGGAAGGGTGGGGCCTGGAGTCCTAAAGTGGGAGAGTGAGCAGGGAGGAGGGGCAGGATCTGGAGGACTAAAGAGAAGAGTGAGGGGGGGAGGGGCCTGGACTACTAAACGAGAGAGTGAGAGGCAAGGGGCGGGGTCTGGAGGACTAAAGGGGAGAGTGAGAAGGGGAGAGGTTTGCAAGAGTAAAGGGGAGAATGCAGAATATAGGACCTTTAATGCTCCAACTGCCACCTTAAGGGTAAAGTCATGTTGTTATAGCCTAGTAACGTGTGCTCCGTGGTGCCATAGCCCTTTAGGACCCTGTCCCTGACCACTCCAGTGTGCAGGCTCTAGCTCCGTCTCTCTCTGCTGCAGGCCCCACAGTGCTGGAGGTTTTTAACACCCTCCTGAAGCACCTACGCCTCAGTGTGGACTTCGAGCTGGGAGGAGACTCTAGGAGGAACTCTGCCATCAGCATGTCATCAGGACAGAGAGGCAAAGAGAGCGAGGAGCGCTACGTGCAGAACGCCATCATCCAGACCATAGGTGAGCCCACCGCCTCAAAACGGAACTGTTTAAAGAGGAGCGTATGTGAAATGTTTATGTAAAATGATTACCAGCCCGACACTGGCTGGTACTCGTAACCGGTACCTCTGCTCTGTGAGCCCAGCGTGATAGATGCCACGCCACAGTGACGTTGTGACATCTTATTACCATTTCATTCCGCACAGTGAGGGGTTCACAGTTTGAGGCACAAACAGATTCTGTAAATACATCACTATCATAAAATTGTATTCCCCTCTTTTCACAAACCCTCCACATGGGACAGATTCACAAACCTCTCTTTTAAACTATATATCATTAAACTTCAGGTTTGCAACAAAAGCTCCCAGTGAAACACAGTGAAACAGCAGTGCTTCATGAACCATTTGGGTCAAATGAAACGATAACAAGTCACATGGCAGGTGCTTTGAATTGTGTTTCGAAGCACTGCTTCAAGCTGCATGTGCTTCAGGGATTTGAAACAGTGCCGAAACGCCTGCCATCACTACTAAAACGTAATTGATTAGTAATTGCCTGGCCAGCCCCGTTCAGATGAGTTTGATTGACAGGCAGATCAACCAATCTGAGACACAGTCAGACAGTAACGACATACATTACCTGTGTGTGTGTTGTAGGCTTCTTCGGGGGGAACCTGCCAGACTATCAGAGAGCCGAGGTGATGATGTTCATCATGGGGAAGGTACCTGTGTATGGGACGCCCTGCCACACCTTGGACACAGTCAAGATTGGGTCAGTGCTCCCTCTCTCCTCACCCCCTCGCCTGTTCTCAGCCCTCTCCCACCTCTCCTCAACCCCTCCCCCTGTCTCCCCTCTCCTCACATAACCCCTGACTCCCTTGTACATTATCATGTACTCTTTTTATTCTTCTCTACATTATTGAAAATACTTTGCTTAAAATATGTACCAGTTACAGGGGGGCAAAAATAATGCTGTAAAGTCCTAAGTAGAATCTGTGTATCTGAACCACATCTCTGGCTCCATGGTTGTGTGTGGTGAGAGGGGAGTGTCTCCTGCAGCGCTCCTAGCAGCAGTGCCCCTGTTCCAGGCTGCTGCCATCGGATTATGCGCCCCTCTCCGGAGGCTCCAGGATTACTGCGAGTGCATGCAGTTATTTTATTATTTCTTATTTTTGGAGCCAAGCTCGTGGTTGTTAGGGCAACAGTGAAGGGTGAAGTGAGGACACAGCGAGGGGCTCTGTGCTGAGTCTGAGCTGATTTGAAGAAATCACTGTTATTCTGCCTGACCCGCCATGTTCTGATCCTCAGTAGATGGAGCTGCACGCCACAGTATGGCATAGAATTTATCTGTCTCCATGGAGACAAGCAGGTTGCGGACCTTCCACACACTGCACCTTTAAGTCCTTATTTACTCTGGGTTTAGACCCAGTTTAGTAATTGTTTGGACCTGGTTTAGTTCCGGTTTAGTTAGGCCTGTCACAATACCGAATTTTGAAGTACGATATATTGCTGAAGTAAATGTAGATGATAAACGATAATATTGAAACCAAACCATAAATCAGAATTATCCCCAAAAATGTACAATATTATAAAAAAATATTTGAGCTGCAATAAATACCTGAATGAAATGCTTGAGTAATTAGTTTGTATTTATAATGAGTTCATAATTCAACCTTCCACAGCTCAAATCTTATCATATTGCAAAATAACCAAAAATGTCCCACTAGCACAAAGAAAAGGTGCACATGATAAATACTGACCCTCAAATATTATTGTTCTGTTTATAATTTATTGAACGATAGGTTGATATAGTAATTATTATGACAGGCCTAGGTTTAATTTCCACTGACCTGTGTTGGATTGTATGATGTAAATTTATGTGTCTCTCATCTGGAAGTGCTCCTCTTTGTTTCTAAAGACCATTCACCTGCACCAAACACTACTGCTGCCCATATATGATGTCAGACAGTACAGTTTTATTCCTATAGACATGTGCCTGCATTGGTTGGAGAACAGCGCCATCTGCTGTCTGGATTAAGTGGGATTAATGAGTGAAGGTTATTATTCCGCTACACCTGTCATAATCCATGGAGCTTCTGGTTTAACAAATTTTATATTTATCTTATTTTTATATTACCAATCACTATGGCAACAGTCTTAATTACTTATCATTCTGAAACCCGTGGATGGATGGAGTCCTCTCTTTAGTGAGAACTAGAGTTCACCTTCATTCAATTTTGGATTACAACTTCAGACTTATGCTGAAGTTGTAATCCAATGTGAATTTCCAGTTTTTCACCGCTGGTCCAATGGTTTATGGTTTGAACCCGCCATTAACATCAGCAAAGTTGGTAAGAGAACTCACATCCTCTGACCCATAGGCTGGCGGTTCAGTCTTCCCACAAGTGCATACCGTCATTGTGTCCTTGGGCATGACACTTAACTCGCCTTACCCCCTGTGTGTGTGTGTGAAAATGGCTGAGTGACACTGACCATTTCTAACTATTTTCCAGTGTGTAAATCCTGTGTTTGTGTTGCAGACATCAGGGCACCAAGCGTATCCAGACCATGCTGCTCAGCTCTCTCATCATGGTCAGTACTTTCTCCTCTCATTATTTCATTATGTATTATTTGATATCGACGTCAGCCTTTATTGATTACTCATGTGTGTGCTCGCGTGTCTCACACTGTGGGGACTAAAATCGATACTCACGCGTATCACGGGGACCTGCCTCGCTTATGGGGCCAAAAATGAGGTCCTCTTAACATAAGTCCTTTATTATTAGATCAACACCACGTATGATAATTCAGATATGTGTTAAAATAGGTTAATGTTGGGACTTAAAGGCCTATACTCATTTTTTCCCACGTATTTGAGCTAAATGTGGCTCTTGAGTTCAAAATAAGTCCGCTGTGTACTGTCTGCATCGAATTAGAAAGCATTCCTTTGTCTGAGAATCAGGAAGTGCACTTTAGCCTTTAGCATGCTATTGTTATTAGCTTTACCGTCACTGCAAAACTCCGCTCTGGTCGCTGAGAGTTGTGAAAAGTGCTTATAAACTCATCTCAGTGAATAATTATAATGTTCAAAAGGTAAAGGTAAGTGAGGAAAAACTTTGGACCACTGCAAACAATTTAAAATTAACTGTTTTTCACGTTTTTAAGAATCTGGTATAGTGCCTTTTATATTAAGGTTAGGCAAGTAGTGACTATGGTTATGATTAGGACCAGTCTCCAGGAAATGAATGTAACGTCCCCAAAGAGTATGTAAACCCAGCATGTTTGTGTGTGTGTTAGGTGACATCTGGGTTCAAGTCCAAGTCCATGTCTGCTGCCCTGCCCTCCACCTTCCTGGACCCCCTCTTCTCCATCTCTCTCATGGAGGACAGCGAGCTCCGGCAACTGGTGCTGGAGATCCTGCACAACATCATCGATCGCCACGACAACCGCGCCAAGCTCCGAGGCATCAGGTCCACACACATACACGCTCTACTTAAAGGTGCAGTATGTCACTTTTTGGGTGGAGGGTTACCTGCTTGTCTCCATGGAGATGTTATTGCTAAGCAGAGAGCGTTGCAAATATTTCTATCCTGCGTTACAGGTGTTTATATTGGCATACGCTGAGACATTTTAGGGAAAGCAATGATCCCTCTATGGAGACGAGCAGACAGCGGACCCTTCAACAGAAAAGTTACGTAGTGCAACTTTAAACGCTCAGCACTACAAAACTGTACACAGCAACCTGACAAACCTGATGTGATGTGCAGTAGTTTCATTAGCGGGATGTAGCTGGATTTGGGATGTATGCTGATTGTGTTGTGATAGCGCTCTGAAGGGGGAGTACCAAAAACGAAAGTGAAACTTATTAAAAACAATAAAAAGTAACATGGTGATCTAAATATGTTATATGTTAGCAGTTAATACCCCATAGAAGTAAAATACCCCCTCTTTAAGTAATTTCTGATGTGTGAGTTTAGGTATTTTGGTTAAATCTAATTGGGTGAAGGAAGGGTTTAAAAAAAAAGACTGAACTTATCATTGTTTTCCTCAGAATAATCCCCAATGTGGCTGCTCTAAAAATCAAGCGAGAGAAGATTTCCAAGCAGGATGTGGCCTTTATGAAAAAGGTACATGTTTGTTTGTTTTTTTCTCCATCTAAAAATATGTTTTTTCCAAAGTAATTCAAGATGGTTGGCTAATTGGTTTACCCCATGTCTCAGGGTTGTCCCTCAGTGGTAGAAGGATTTTGTAGATAATATACATTTAATATAAATGAACGTCCCATGAAAATCCCATGAAAACAAGAATATTCCATTTGAAAAGGACCATCAACACATTCTACTTCCTAAAAATATGCAGTTATCCTTTGTGTCGCTCAGTTGGTAGAGTTGTTTAAAATGAAGCCAAATACGAATCTATTAGCACAGTTTATACCAGTTATCTTGAATTGTATGTTTTATGTGTCCTTTTTATCACACCTTAAATTGTAGTTCCATCTCATCCCTACAGACCGCCAGAGGGCGGTGCTGAAAGCACTGAATGATTCCCATTATGCGTCTGGGATTCATAGAACTGTAGTTAGTTGTAACTTTCATTGTCTGTGTAATTCCTCAGTCGTCCAGGTATGATCCATCGTAAAAGAAAAATCTGTCAAATGGACAAAAGTTGTTTGAGTGATGACGTTTCGCTGCTCATCCAAACGGCTTCTTCAGGGCTGGTCAGATTCCTGTGATTAATGTGCCTGAAGGGAGGAGCTAACTAGACAACTTTCATTTTCTATTATCTTGTGATTGAAATAGTTTGTATTTTCATGTGGTTTTTATGTGTGTACTTTACTGCCTGTACAGCACTTTGGTCAGATGATGCTGTTTTAAATGTGCCTTATAAACTTGACATGTGTTTGTGTTGTGTCCAGCACGGGCAGCAGCTGTACCGGCACATCTACCTGGGCTGTAAGGAGGAGGACAACACCCACAAGAACTTTGAGCTTCTCTTCACCACACTGGCTGTTCTGACCATCGAGCTGGCCAACGAGGAGGTGGTCATTGACCTGATACGACTGGCCCTGGCTCTCCAGGTGGGCCCTGCACCCCTACACCCAGCATTGACAAAACATGTTCACAGAGAGAAAGAGCATTTAAAAAGATTGGTGTGGTAATATATGATGTCTGAAACAGCATTGGTTTCTAGATTTGCTCTCCTGTTGTGATTGCCTGGCACTGCCATCCAAATTCACTTTATCAGTGACTTACAGAGAACTGGAGGGATGGATTTGCAGGCTTCTGTTGTGACATTTCACCCAATCAGCTTGGAGTGTTTGTATGAGCGTTCTGCCTTTTACTCGTCACTTTCATTGAGAGTGATCCCAGTTTTATAATGTGCACAACTAGTGTTACCCAGAACATCTTATGCTCAATAAGCTTGTAGGATTTGGCAGCGTAACATCCTGCTACACACTAGTGTGATGTGCAGCTATCCATCACAGCTATGGGTTTCAAAAGCTTAAAAATGTTCTAATCTTTTTTTTGCCTGAGTTCTCCAGGCTCATTATCTCTGTGTGACTTTTCTGAAGTGTGATTTAGTCCATGAAAAGGCCATCGTCATAGAAACCAGGTGAGAACAAGAGTCTCAGCCTCCCTTTGACTGCAGGAGAATGCATTCAGTGTTTTTCTCCCTGGTTGGTATTGGCTACCACCTTTGGGCTCACTAAGAGCATGATGTTTTTTTTAATTCCAGATGCCCTTCCAAGCAACACAAGTAGGGTGATTTTTTTTTTTTTTTAAACTACTAGTCATCTGCATTATGATTCTGGTAGCTGAACAATACTTATTTTTTTCTTTTTTTCAGTACTATTGCTATACTTTTTATCTAGACTTAAACTATAAAACATATTAATACATTCTATAAACCACATTAATTCTGAAGAAAAGTTGCATAGTTGTGTTATATTTGTCATCATAAAGGAACTGTATGTAACCTGCGCAGCTGCAGTTTTAGAAAGGTGCTACAGTCACATCTGAACCTGTGTTGCCAGTGTCTTAACCTGCTGATAGAGGACACATATAAGTTTTTCTCATTCTCAGTATATGGACAGACCTCATCTGAAAACTCAGAACCTCCAGAATGCATTCACTGCGCTGCAGAGGCTGCACTAGCACTGATTTATGATTGGCTGCAGGTGCTGGGGTTTAGGTACAGACCATTCAGATCAGAGAGAGGCATTTTAGATACAGTTCAAGATAGTGCAGCTATTTCCCAGAGCCGGTCAGTGGTGAGTCCAGTCAGCAGGTCAGTGTTCTCCTCTGACAGATCTTTGGTTTCTTCTACAGGACATGGCTGCTCTGAACGAGGAGAACTTGCCCATGTGGCCGCGCTGTGGCATCATGGCGCTGGTGGGGGCATACCTCAACTTCCTGAGTCAGATGATCGCAAACTCCGCCTTCTGCCAGCACGTCAGCAAGGTGCCCCTCAGCAATTCATAACCTAATGTGAATTTGATCTGTTAATAATAACAGATGTAACTCTACAACAGCTAAACTGTGAACTTGTCTGTTGTTCAGGTGATCGAGCTGAGGACTCTGGATGCTCCGTACCTGCTGCCAGAGCACATCTTCAGAGACAAGTGTCCGTGAGTGTCACCCTCAGTCTGGGGCATCCTTTCAGATCAGCAAATCTAGGACTAGGAAAGGAAATTCTGCCAAAATACATATTAAATATGTATTTTTTGTAGTGCTGTCAGTCGATCAAACAAATTAATCACACTTTTAAATCTGAATAAAGTTACAAACATTTTAAGCATTTTGCACATTTTCATGAAAAGGTTGTATTTTGAATAAGACAAACACATTCAGAACTTCAGTCTGCAGACCTCTTGTGGTGATGAGGGAGCATGATTACTATTAGTCCTGGTCTTTTGGCTCTTATGTGTGTCCCCTGTCCCTGTCCTTTTGTACAGCCTGCCTGAGGCTCTGGAGAAGGAGGACGCACAGCTGTACTTCCAAACCGCCGAACTGTCTGAGTGTCTGTCAGGACCAGGCTACAACTCTGAGAGACTGTCCATCCCCTACGTCCCCCAGGTCACAGGTAAGACTGCCCCCAACGTGTCCCCAATGTCCCCCACGTCACAGGGGAGACTGTCCCCTAAATGCACGTAGGGAGTCATCCGAGATTCATGGAACCACAGATATATACGTAACTCTTGTTTTGGTGCTAACTGAACGAGCCTTTCTCCTGTCAGTGCTGTACACTGTGGGCAAAATCCTGCACCGCTGCAAACAGACATCCAGAGGTACACAGCCATGACCTGTAGACTCATCCTATCTCCTAAAGGCTCCATGTAGGCTCCTGTAGGTGTTTTTTGGTGAGAGTAGGTACCTGTAACATCCCATGAATATTCACTCTGCAAACAGAGATCCAGAGGTACACAGCCTTAGCTCCTACAGACTCCCATTACCTCATGTAGGAATGCCTTAGTGAGAGTAGGATTAGAGTCTACTGTAGCTTGTCACATGAATATTCAACCTGCAAACTGACAAGAGGTACAGAGCCTCTACAGAGCCTAGCACCCTTTGCTCCTCTAGATCTCCTCCAGGATGTCCATATCGAGCCCCTTTCTCCTGTAGGTCGAAGAGCAGACTTTAGAACACAGGGTTAAACTTAATCCAGTTCTGATGTTGTCTCTTTTAACTTGCTTTTTTGTGCCGATCCTGGACATGCGTGTGGTAAGTGTCCGCATGTAGAGGGCGCTGTAGGGACCCCATGCTGAATGTGGTTGGCTTCAGTTGTGTCTTCTGTCTACATTTAAAGGGCCTAGTTTGCGCTATTTTCAGATGTTATAATGTTGTTTCCTCACCAAAAACATACCTGGAGTTGCGTTTAGTTTCGTTCACACATGTTTAACACACAAACCCTGGATATTAGACTGAGTCTGGAGTTGCGTTTAGTTTCGTTCACACATGTTTAACACACAAACCCTGGATATTTAGACTGAGTTCTTCTCACAAACGGAAAACACACTGTTCTACCTTGTGATGTCATGTGGTAATACAGGACGTGCTCCACTGTGTTTTTAAACTCCATACACCTCCATTAGAATCATTTGGATGATTTCAGCCCTGGAATTGCCCGTCTCTACTGAACAAAAGATTAAAGGTAGCTGTTAACTTAAACTACCGCTTCATGACATCACAAGGTGGAACAGAGCATTTTGAGCTATGGAGATGTAGACAAATGAATAATAAAGGGTTACACAAACATGTGAATGAAACACAACTCCAGGTACACTACTAGTAGTCAGTCAGTAGTACTACTAGTCAAAAGTTTAAACACACTATCTCAATTCAATGTTTTGGGTTTTTTTTTCCTTTTTTTATATTCATACAGAAGACATCAAATATATGGAGTAAGATATATATGGAGTTATGTAGCAAAGAAAAAAAAGTGTAATTTTTAAAAAATATTTTATATTCAAATCCTTAAAGTAGCCACCCTTTGCTTTGTTGAGTTTTTTTTTTTTCTTTGCTACATAATTCCATATATCTTATTTCATATATTTGATGTCTTCCGTATGTATCTAAAATGTAGAAAGTAGTAAACACAAAGAAAAAAAAAAAAAAACATTGAATGTGAGGTTGTGTCCAAACCTTTGACTGGAAGTGTATGTTTTTGAGGAGGTAACAACATTCTAACATCGTAGAGACAATTTTGCCTAATATGGGACCTTTAAGAAACCATCTGTAGAGCTGCCTCTGTAAATATATATGTATTTTTACATGTTTTGAATGTTGGAGATGGGCGGGTTAGTGCTGATTACATAACAGACAAATGAAGAGAAATAATACAGAAAAGTGCTATGACAGGTTTGACTGCTCATTTCACTAAAACAGTTAAGATCATTATATTTAACGCTAGGGACTGTTACCTAGCAACCATGTTCTACACTAGGCCAAAACTTCTCTAGTGTACACAGAAATTAATATTTGACAAATAAAATTATAAGGAAACACCTTTATTCTGTGGAAATAATGTTTAAAGTATCAGAAAAATGTCTTTGTCTGGATGTAAATTGTGTTGAACTTTTGGTGTGATGTTATTATTATGTTTTAGAACTTCCTACTTCCTGAAGTTCAACAGGTTTTTCTACTTTTCTTTGCAAGTTGCTTCTTGATTGGGGTAAAACTATAATTTATATTTACAACAGGTATTATCCCACCAACTTTAAGAGTTAGAATTAGAGAATGGTCAAAATCTGTCATACACACTTTAAGTAACAAGGACTTCAAGAACCGACAGCCACTTTGAATGGAAGACAATGCATGTCGACTAACACAAAACTGCATTACCTGCATCTCCATGTTCATATTGGGGATGGTGTAAATGGAGGGACATGGCCCTGCTCAGATTGGATAGAACCCTGCCCGTGTCCCAGTGTAGACCGGCCGTACTCAGACTGTGCTGTGTTTCAGATGAAGACCGTCTGACGAGGAGGAAGAGTTTTGTGGATACCATCTCTCTGCAGGTGGACATCATGTCTAACAGTCTGCCCGACAAGGTAACTGCACTGACACCAACTTAACACATGTTTAAACATAGTCCATTGGGTATTGATACTTTGCAGCTGATCAACATTCCCATCAACATTTCCTGGGGGTGTGACGCTAACTGAAGGCACTGCACGATCTGAAGTTAGACTTTAATCTGAGCTTTATTTAGCACAGTCTGACCAGAAAGAGCTGGCTTTTTTGGAACAGATGAGATGATTTGTGCTCTTAAACAAGGCTCTCAAAATTATAGTCACAAACTAGCAGTTCGTCACGCTCACCTTTTTTGTTGAAAATCAAACCTGTAAACAGGACCATCAACACTTGTATTGATCACAGGCTCCTGAAAATCCATATTTTTTCTTGAATTTCAGACTATTTTAAAACTTTTTTTGAAGTGTTTGCATATTTGTACATTGTGCATTGCAAATTGTGACTTCTAGAATCTGAAAACCACCAATACCGTTCGCCCTTATGGTACTGGTGTCAAGAAGATATTGAAAAATCCTGATATTTCGCACCAGTATTTTTCTGCACTGCCCCAGTCTGTGTCCATGTGTCATTCCCTTTTTGTCCTCAGTGCATCAGATGTGTCTTTATAAACCGACTAGTGAGTTACTATGGAAACAGAAGAGCCATGAAGCTAAAGATGTGCCTGTATGTTTGCACAATTGTCATAAAACACCAACACATTGGTCACTGGCCACAGCAGCCTGAAATATATTGGTTATTGCTTAAGAGCTCAACAGTGACCGCCCGCTCCGGTTCCGGAAGTAAATTTTCCATTAATTTTTCCCATAGACTTTTCGAAATATTCAAATATTAAGAGTTTAAAGACATTGCAGAGGCTAACCAGCTACATGCTAACTAATAACCATAATGCGGTTGTTTGAAGTCCTAAAAGCACATTTAAAACGCAAGATTCGGCGAAATGTTCTAATAAATTAGTGGTTTATAAAGTTGAAAGATGAAAGCACTGTGATCATTTCTGTATAAATGATGTGTTGATTTTCTCCTTAGTCCCAGCTGGCAGAGGAGATCACATTTGAGACGCTGAAGAAAGCCATCGGTAAGGACCAGACCAGGACCCAGACCCAGACCTTGAAACCAGACTCAGGAACGAAACCAGACTTTGAACCCAGACCTTGAACCTAGACCTAGAACCCAGACTCAGGACCAAATCAGGTCTAGAACCCAGATCCAGAATCCAGACCTAGAACCTAGAGCAGGACAGAATCAGGCCTAGAACTGAAACCTAGAACCCAGAACCCCATACCTAGAACCCAGAATCCACAGCTAGAATCTAGAACCCAGACCTAGAACCCAGGACCGGACAGCCTAGAGTCAGGGCTGTGCAGAGCCTGAGCTGTGTTCTTTGTTGCAGACACCACAGGTCTGGAGGAGCAGGAGAGAGAGAGGAGACGCCAGCTCATGGAGAAGTTCCAGAAAGCCCCGTTTGAAGAGATCGCTGCTCACTGCGAGTCCAAGGTCTGCATGGACTTTAAACTTTTTACACAATCACTGACGATAGTGTATTATACTGAATCCCCACCTGCACAGACATCCCTCTGAGCTGTGTCACAAATCCTAGTTAGCAAATAGCTAACAGGAGCTAACCCAACAAGCATTCACAGGTCATATTTGCCCCTCTCAGATCTTTGAAGCAAACTTACTATATTAACTAAGTATGGTAAATAAGGTGCTGGTTTGTGCAAAAGGATTTTAGGTAAACAAATGAAATGAATGAATGAAATGATTCTCTGACATGATCAAGTTGAGGCATTTAGAGGGGATCTGAAAAGTGTGAAGTGCTATGGGGGTCCCTCTCCAGGTGAGCGTCCAGACCAGCCCAGTGGAGAGCAGAGTTGTTTTGTGTTTTAAAGGATTTCCACATGTTATTTAGTGTTGTATTGTTTCTGCTGTTCTGACTTGAGTCTTGTGTTTCAGGCCACCATGCTGCACGACAAACTGGCTCAGATCTTTGAGCTCACAATACGGTGAGTTTTACAGTGCAGGGTTTTACTGTACAGGGCTTTACAGTGGAATCGGTCTACTCTGCTAACTTAGTCAAATAATTGTTTTTAATTTTAGTCAGAGAAATGTCATAATAGTTCACTTGACAAAATCTATAATGCTAAAATGAGGGCAATTTAAAATTTAAAGAATTATAATATTGTGTTTATATGGTCTCTGTAGAATACATTAAAATCATTCTATTTCTTTTTGGAACCTGGCCTGGGTAAAGACTCCTCGTTCCTTTCAGTTTGTTTTTGTTTGTTTTTTTTATCTGTACTTTTAGTTATAGTTTTAAGTGTCAAGTGTTACTTTGATGAAAACTACAACCAAATATATTGAGTTATTAAATGAATACTCTTTGAGACTAAAGCCCCCTCCCTCTCCTCTGTCTGCAGCCCTCCCCCCAGCCCCTCTGGAGTAAACCTGTCGAGTGGTCATCCCCAGAACCAGTCTGTCCCCGTGTATGAGATGAAGTTCCCCGACCTGTGCGTCTACTGACCACCTCCCCCCGCGACCTAGCCCCGCCCCCTGCAGGCTGGGCAGAGCTCTCCAGACGAGCGTCAGCCAATCGCAGGACTCCCCGCTGTACATAGCCACCACTGAAAAGCACTTATCATCACTTTATGTCTACAGCTACCAGACAATGGCATTTGTATCTAGATCAATTATTTTAACAAGCTTCCATCTGAGCCATTGAACGCACCACCAGCCCAGCTTGTAGTTCCTTCAAATCCTCGAGTCTTGACGCACAGATTATTAAAGGAGACATATTGTGCAAAAATCTAGCTTTTAATCATGTTAATGTTGTTTCCCTCCTGATTTACCCTCTCAGTTTTATGTAGTGATTCGTGCATGTTTGAGTAATGTTTATTCTCCTGTATTCAAGACGTCATCGCTCCGATCTACCCTCGTTCTCACTGCCACCGGTACACGCCCACTGTGATGTACTTACTTTGTTCTCTTACTTTGTTTTCTTAATCGGTGATATATGTAGGATGTGACAACGCTGTGTAGGAGGTGCCGACAGCATGCGGCGCTTTGTTGTGATCACGTTTACGGCGACGTACCCTAAAGGGGCAGGCGGGAATCGGCTCCCACTACCTCACTGGGCTCCGCAATTTTCCAACTGAGAAATCGGCGGACCTGCTTCTTTTATTAAGTAATTGTAAATCAATATTGCGATTTAAAATGTCCAAATTATAACATAATGTTCCACGGGTGTCATAAATTATAACTATATGGCAGACACAAGCACAATATGTCTTCTTTAAAAACAACAATTATTCCAACAATTACCATATACAAAATTAGATGCTAGTATAGACTTAAACAGACCACTAAACAGTAGAATTCCTAGTAATACAAGTATTTGGTGTGAGTGTATGAATCATATTATGAGCTTATGAGAATTTCTTGCTGTGTCAAACTATTTGTTTCCGATTAGTGCTCAGGTCGGTACGTTATGATAGAGCGAAACGTGTATGTAATTTTTCTGTATGCATTTAGTGTGTCATATGCACCGTAAGGGCTGCAATCAGCAATAAAATTATCTTACACTTTAGAATGTAGTCGCGGCTAATGCTAAAGATGCTAACAAAATATACCTTAAATGAATATTTGGAGTTATAACAGACTTAACAGACAACATTACAATTTTACATTTAAACTATCTATAATGTTACAAGTCTTAATTATGAAAAATATGCAAAAAACACAAAATTCTTAACAGTTCGCTTATCAAGTAAACAGTGTCTATATAATCTTTATCAATGCAGTAGTTATGTCTGAGGCCATAGATGTATGATCAGATACAAGTCAACGTGCTATCAAATTTAAACAGCCAAAGCAAATGTTGGAACAGTAAAATCCTCGCTATCTCAAAATGTATACTTCAGATATTGTAATTCAAACATGATAAGCTCGTTATGAATTAGCTTGCATAAAAAATATTACATTCATGTGTAATTAGGCTGGAACGCACCGACCAAGATCAGCTTTAAACTAAATTATTCTAGAATCGTATGTCATAATTTCAGATGGAGGGCAGGGACCTGTATAAGACTATGGACGATATGAAAACTTTTCTTGTTTTAAATTTTACAAAATATTAAAAAAGAATCCACATATGTTGAACCTTATCACTTTTTTGTTATAGATTGGGTCCATAAATTTTCAATATTAATTTCATTGGGGAAAAAACAACTATTTGAACCAACAAATATTAAAAAAAAAACAAAAAAAACCCAGTTTTATTAGATTAGAGAGAGACCAGGTAAAAGCCTCTGCAATCTGGAGGTCAGGTCAGAATTTTAAGGTGGAATTTGCTCTTTAACTGTCAGATAATTGTTTAAAATATGAGCAATTTCCAATGTTACGCCATGGGAACCCAACCCAAAACTTGTTTAAAATCACTTGCCTACCTACCTAGTTAAAATGTACCCAAAGTTTGATTAAATTTGGTGCATCCCAGTTTAAGACATGCAGTGCGTTTAAATCATACATACATCTATGGACTTCATCAGCAATATTCAACCGCCATTAATATTCTGCGTATTATAAGCCAGCATATTGTGTGTTGTTACTGCATAAACCAGCATATTACTGTCTTAACGTCTTCCATGCCTCCCCTTTAATCCCTCCACCTCTTTAGCATAGCCGTAGTGTTCATGTGGCTGAGAGCAGAGGCAGGTAAAGGCAAGTCTGTTAGGGTTTTATAAGAGCGTACGAGATGGATACAGGAAGTGTTTCAGTGACTAGAAAACATAACGATTAACTACGACATAATTACAGTAAATGTATCGGCAAGAAGCAATTCCTTTCCAAATATACGAATGTTAAACGTTTAAAGTTAATATGACAGGTTCGACTTTTTGGGTTTGTTTACAGTAGATATTATTATATTTCTAGAATTGTCTAAAACGTTTACCTAATTTTTGCCTGATTTGACAATTTTGGTGAAGTTTCATAATTTTGTTTCCTGGGTGGAAACAGGCACCAGATGTGACATAAGAAGAGGGAAACGTCACATAACTGTTACCTAGCAACCATACTGTAAACATAATCCATAACACACAATAATTATTCAATGTTTAGTAAATGAGTAAACTGTATTCCTTGCACATAAATTGTAAATAAGTCTCCCTCTTCCAATGTCACCACAATGTTTTAGAAAAAGGTTAGTGCTGAAAGTTGGGTCTGGAGGGACGGAAGTGATCACGTAGCTCTGGTTGCCACGGTAATGTGTTAGCCTCGTTAGCTATAAACAGGCTTAAAATGTTAGATTTTTTGACTGTTTTATTTTACGGTGTAAGTTAAACGGGATAATAGTGGGATGCGCGCTGAAGGGGGAGTGTCTTAGTGCGGAGAGCAAAGGGAGGGGAGACTCAGAGCGTCACAAACAAAAGTGAAACTTCTAAAACATATGAAGGCATTGTTTTTGGCAAATATAGCATTTTCGAGACAGTAAAAGTTAACACGGGGATCTAAATGTGTTATGTGTTAGCAGTTAATTCCCCATAGAAGTGTAACACCCCCTCTTTAAAGTTACTTCTGCTAACCAAAACATTTCCCTAACTCTAGCCTTAGCATAATCCTGTTCCTAACCTTAACCAAACCCTAACCTGAACCATAACCCATTTTGTAACTTAAAAAAATAACCCTGTTCCTAAACTTCACCATTTCAAATCGCCAATCGCAGCAGACAGTCCCTCCCGACCCAGCATTATACCATTAACCTTAGAAACAAGGCAGTACTTCCTGTCATTCTACAACTTTTGTGAACTAGGATGAATATTTACCACGAGTATTATCCCACCAGACAAAGTCATAATGAACATAAAAACCTGTCATATGCTAAACGTTCATGACCTTACACTAGTATCATATGCATTTTGTTTGCTGATTGCTGTGAGTGGCCATATCTGTGCATCCCGGGCAGCAGACGATGGGGGCTGTCTTAACCCCGCCCCATCCAGGGAGTGCGTAAACCCGCGCACACGAGGTACACGCCTGCATTTTGTACGTTTAATTTCATGTTGTGCTGCTGGATGTCGTTGTCTGATTTCCTACATTTCATGCAGAGTCTATGAGAGAATATTTTAGTAAATGAAATCTTGAATTATTTTTGGGACGTGTTCACAGCTGTGGTTGTAAGTGTTATGTGTACGAACTTTTTATAAATTTCTCAGATTCAGCCCCAGATTGTGGTTAGTTTTAATACAAGTGTAAAAAAAAAATATCAACAAACAAAATGGCCTGGGCCGACTACATAGTTTTAATACAAGTGTAAAAAAAAAAATCAAACAAAATGACCTGGGCCGACTACAACCTGTAAATAGTTTTATTACATCAATTCATATGTCCAACCAGGATATCGACTCAACTGATATTTGGAAGCACATGTCCGATCCAGCATTTTTTCTGGATCAGCACAGATGTCCAATACCACCATCTGATTGGCCCATCCCTAAAAAAAATATTCACTTTTCTTATTTTATTTTTAAATGTTTTGGAGACCATTTTTTAGGTGAGACCCTGTAGGTTAATTGGAAAAATAAGATATTCAAAATTCCCTCTGTAAAAGGCTAAAATCTAGAAGAATTGGATATAGTTACTTTTTTTTTTTTTTTTTTTTTTTTTTTTTTTTAGGAATCTGGATACAAAAAAAGTTTCAAATAGCAGTTTTTAATGTAACTTTCCTTATCCTTCTGCAATGCCCAACCTTATATTTTGAAATAATTATATTGATTCACTACCAAATTAAAATTATACCTCTATCTGGGGCTGAATTTGGTCTGTCAGTGTTCTGTTTTGTGTGTGTGTGGTTTTTTTTTTACTCAAATGTGCTTTTCTTGAACAAATGTACTTGAGCCACATGCAGTAATAACCAGCTGATATGACTTTCAGTGTTCTAGAGCTGTAATGTTATTTTTGTGCCAGATTTAGATTGAAAACAAAATGAACCACTAAAACGCAGAGGCTCCATCGAATGAAAATGTCACACACAATTCAAAATATTAAAATGAGCGTAAGCAAGGTAAAGTAACTTGTTTGTCGCCGGCTTGTGATTGGATGTCTTTTCCTTGTGGGTGGAGCCTCTGTGTTTCTGATTAATATCATATGTGCAATGTTTAAGAGACTTCAATAAAACCAAGCTGCAATCTACCAGATTTTGAGTTGTCCATTATTGATGATGTCATAATTATAACTAATATCCACCAGCAATACTTGATCACGTTATAAGATTTGAACCGGTCACTCGTCAGTCAGAAGGCAAATGCTCAACCCACGTCTCCACTGCCGCCGCTCCGTAATGAAGAAATGCAAATGAAAAAGGTCATGCATGTATTTTTTCTTTTAAAAGAGTCGTACATGTATATCATATCATCAGCAAAATTACGAATACATTTCATACTCATAGGCCACAACACTCATTTGAAATTAACAAACACGTTACAGTATTTCACAGTGAAGTTGCTACACATGGCTGGCAGGATAAAGTGAATAATTACAGTATAAATATAAAAAAAAAAGGGTAAAAAAAATACAACTACTGTAAAGCTCCATTTCCACTAGCCCTATTTGGCCCTACTCTACCTGGCCCTACTGTTTCCATTACTCTGTGGAATCTGGTGCCAAATCTATGGAAACTACCCACAACAAACCAGTATTTATGGAAACTGTGGTTGCAACCAGCACTCTCACCAAACCGTGACAATTATACCAGTAGCTTCCTGCTTGGCCTGGTTAGAACCCGGGCCGAGCAGGTGCTAAAAAAGTACCTGGTACCGGTTAACAAGGGCTGGTGGAAATGCTCCAAACTGGGCTAGAGTAGAGTAGGGCTTATACCTTCCTGTAGGCTCTTTGTCCAAATCACCATGTTTAGTAGCTGTTTGAGGTTTTTTTTTTTACACATTGTATGAAAAATAAAGTCAAATTAAATAACATGCAAGTAATAAGTCTACATTATAAACTTTTCTTGTATTATTTACCGATAACCGTTCAGTATGATAGCAGAATTTATCATTAGCTCAATAATAAATAGAAAATTGTAGCTTTAATGAGGCTATTTTTATATTAGAGGAGGTCCAGGAAAACACATTTTTTCATAAATACTTTTCATACGCCCTGCGGTGTGGTCCAGGCAGACTGTATAAAAAAGTGGACTGAAGAGTGTGGTGTCACCCATAGCGTTCGGCTCCAGCCAAATGAAGCCAATCGAGGCTCGCAGTTGTAGCGGCTAATCTGAAGCCAAGTCCCATATTTGGAAATCCAGGTGTGCAACCATAGAGCCAATCAGGAGCGAGGCTGTTGAAGGTACACGGCCCTTCCTGCTTAGATCGACAGCTATCGTCTTGGGTAAAGGAAGCATCTGATTGGTTTGTTATTAATGTTCATATCTTGATATAAGAATAAAATAGGAGAATAAAACCCAGGATCATGTAGAGTGGGTTAAATCGAACATTTTAAGACCAAAATGAGAAGCTTGACAGCAGAAGAGGGGTGACAATTTCTCAGTATAGATTGTGAATTTGAGCCAATTTGCGCTCGTGCCTACTTCCTATTTGGAACGCAGCAGCTTGCGGGCTATCTTTGTCCATCTATATATACAATCTATACTACCGGCCTCCTCGTTGTCCCCACTTCCTGCTCCCCTTGTTTTTGTGTCATTTGGTCAGTTGGGTGCGATGGGTTTCCAGGGTGCAATGGGTTAACGAGATGCCATGGTTGGGTCGGTGAGATGGTTTGGCTCGGACTGGGTGTTCTTCTGGATAACAGTTCTGGTGATGGTGCCAAATCTGCATGGGTGGGATGGGTCTGAGGGTGGTTGTGCTGTCTTCTGCTCCTTAAATTCTTTGTTCTCCTTACATGTTTTTTTTCCTGGCTTGTTCTCCACTCTGTCCACCTGCTCTCCTCATGCTCCCTCCTTATCTTAATAAAACATCCATGGTGTCCATTCCTCCTGGTGCCCTGGCTTCTCCTCTGGCGGCACTGGTTCTCCTGGCTGTGCTGATGGTTCTGCTGGTGGTTGTACTGGGTGGGGTGGTTGTACTGGATGGGATGGGTTTGCCGGGTGGGACGGTTGTTCTGAGTAGGATGGGTTGTCGGGATGTGACGATTGTCCTGGTAGTACTGGGTCTTCTGAGTGGGTAGGGTTAATAGGGTGAGATGGGTTCACTGGGCGGGATGGGTTTACTGAGTGAAATTGGGTAGCTGGGTTTGACGGTTGAGCTGGGTGCGATGGGTTTTCTGAGTGGATTGGGTTTATGGAGTGGGATGGGTTCACCGGGTGGGATGGGCTTGCTGGGTGAAACTGGGTGCCTGAGTTTGCTGGATGTGCTGGGTGCAATGGGTTTTCAGGGTGGGTTTGGATGGCCGGGTAAGGTGGTTGTAAAGGGCGGGCAGGGTTTGGTGTGTGCGATGGGTTCTCATGATGTGCTGGGTGTGCTAGGTCCACAGTGGGACCTTCTGCTCCTATCGTCTCGGGTTCCTGTGGCATTTGCCCCGGTGCTTCCTCTACTCTGTCCACCTGCTCTCCTCCTTCTCCCCCCATCACCGCCTCCTCTCTTGGGCTTGGGGTAGTTGCTTCTCCTTGTGGCTTATCTCCTCCCTGCTGGGCACTGCTCTCTTCGCTGGACGACGGCTTTTTGGTGGTGGAGGTCTTGGTGGTTCTGGTGGTAGTTTTGGGCGTGGTTCTGGTGGTGGATGGTCTGCTGGTGGGCCTGACTTGGGGCCGGTTGTTGGGCCGGGTCGGTGGTCTGCTCCCCGGGCGGCTGGGGGAACCTGGTTGCGGTCTGCTGGATTGAGGTCGGTGCTGTGAGGCGCTGTTGGAGCCATTGTTTTGGGGTCTGTTACTAGGGCGACGGCACATGGGAGCAGGGCCGGTGCAGGTGGGCGGGGCCAGGGTGTGGTTGAAGCGGGCGTTGGCCATGCACATGGCGGTGGTTCTGTCGCATACGCACTGAA
This sequence comes from Periophthalmodon schlosseri, assembly GCA_000787095.1. Taxonomy (NCBI): domain Eukaryota; kingdom Metazoa; phylum Chordata; class Actinopteri; order Gobiiformes; family Gobiidae; genus Periophthalmodon; species Periophthalmodon schlosseri. Next base: position 587 of record KN483113.1, on the reverse strand, counting down.
GTTTATCGCACACGGACACACCCAGACCTGAGGAGGAGATACGGCAGGTTAGTCATGGCTCAGAGGAAGTGAAATGAACTTGCGTGTTTTAACATTATTGGTAAGACTTCAGTTTAGGGACCACATATAAATGGCTAACTAGAAGCGAGGGTTAATTACATCTTTCTTAGAACTTATAAAGCACTTGTATTTGGACTTACAGAATAAAAAGCATTAGACTAGCAAGTTTACAAGTATTAAGCTTTACAGCTTTTTTTCCTATTAAATCTGAGTTACTGTTCATCACCATTAGTGGCAATAAATGCTATGGTACAGATGTCTTTAAAAGCATGAATAAATCCTTTTTAAATTCAGTTGAAAAGGTAAATGACAGAAGTGTAAATGAAACTAAACACAAAAGCAGTCCACTATGTTATTGAGCTGGACAGTGTTAGGACATGGTTGATGTAAAGTGAGACTCACACTTGGGTTTGCCTCCCTCACAGGAGATGTGAGCGCTGAGGGTGCGGTCGGCTCTGCAGCCCATGGAGCTGATCTGCTTCAGACAGCACTGGTGGAAGAAGCAGCACCTGCAGCACACACAAACA
>KN483112.1:0-14938 GCA_000787095.1 Periophthalmodon schlosseri | reverse complement strand
TCCTGCTGTGTCTCAGAGTTCACCTGCTTCCCCCTGGAGGCTGCTGTGATGCCCGGGCTGCAGGACACAGAGGGGACAGAGGAGGACTAGATCTGAAGACTCTACCTGTTTAAGCTGCATTGAGACTTCTGTTAGAGCAGTAGAATGTAATCATGATAGAAAGCTCAACGTGCTTAAATTACCCTTTGAGGACAAAAAAAAGTGATATTGATCAATTGATTAAAACAGCACTAGTACTTGACCTGAAAATCTTTTGAACCACTGATTTAGATGATTGTGTTGAGACAATATAATCACAATGTGGTGATGTGGGGTAGGAGACAGTGAAATAGAGATTATGTTTATAACACATTTCAATATGAAAACTTGTACATGTTTTAATACAAATACAAGCCTGTCAAAATAACACATTTTTAAGTATGTGATAATGCAGTGTTTTGTTGTATACATTGAGTTCTTGGGTCTTGGCACTAATATAAATTATCATTTTCAAAACTGCTGGCTAATGCTAGCTAGCTTGTGACAGCAGTTTTATATGTAAGAAATGTGTTTGCATCATCTCACCTTCTGTAGCTTTGTGTTAAAACAAAGCTTAAACTAAAAGTACCAGAGTACCAGTAGCAGAGCTTCAGACAGAGCAGTGCCTCTAGTTAGCATCTCATCCCCAGGAAACGTTGATGACATCATCTATAAAGTATCAATTGAAGACTACTTTGTGCCAGTGATATTTGAAATGGAATGCACAATGTGTAGAGTAGCATAAACAAAAGTGAAATTGTTTTTTCACTTCATTTTATTGGAATTATAATTATTTATATGGACCACAGCAGAAACGAGAAGGCACGGGGTGAGTTAGCTGCAGTTTGGGGAGTGACTGGACAGTTTAATTTGCCTTGATGCTGTTCACTAGTACATCTTTATAAACATGCCAGCCTGATGTCAGATAATGAGTTTAAAGTGCATATGACACTTTACTTCATGTTTTTCTAATTATTACTTGGTTTGGTGGGATAATACCTGTGGTAAATATGCATCATAGTTTTACATCAGTTAAGTAGCAGTTTGGAAAAAAGTTGCTAGTAAAAGGACAAAAATACAGGAAGTAGTGGTGAGTTCTAACACAGAATCCCTCTACGTATGTCATCAACATGGAAAACTCAAAAAGGAAAACTGAAAAGACAATTTACGCAAAGGGAAGACATTTTTTTGACAGATTAAACTTTCATTTAACAAAATAAAGGTGTTGTCATTTATTTTCATTAGTCTAATAAATATTGTGTATTAGACAAGTTTTGGTCCTTGTTTTTTTACATTATGGTTGCTAGGTAACAGCTGTGGTATGGATCTTACAGTGGTATGGATATGTACGTCATATCTGCTGTACGTCTCCAACCAGGAAGTAAATTTATAAAATTCACCTAAATTAAAAACCTAGAAAATAGGTAAAAGTTTAGTAAAATCTTTAATATAATGATTTAATATAACTATGTTTTAGTGAAATGAGTAGTCTAACCTGTCATATGCACTTACGAACTTTTGTCAGCACCACGACACGCGCCCTTTTAGTCGAGAAATCGATGCACAGGGCATGGCTTCAGTCTTTAATCGACTATAATACTAGAATTAAAAAAAAATACCAAGTACAAGTAGTTCCCTCTCTCAGCATTAAGAGGCGCTACTGCTCCACACCCATGTTCCACACACACTTTCACGCGCAGAGAGAGGGACCACGTGACAGTACTGTTTCCATCTGAGGGCAACGACTTATTTGTAAACAAAAATGTCCCTCAAAGTGCACGCGCTGAGGGGTCTGGTGATGGAGAGGCTCGCTGTTGCCGCAGATGAGATTTTTGCGCTTTTTGAACGAACATTTGCGCAATATGAAGAGGAGGTTCTGCGTAAATTACTGCAACAACCGCATGTGGTGCTTTACAAAGAAGGTAAGGACCGGATGATAGTAGCAGTGGTAGAAGCAGTAATGGCAGCAGTAGGAGTAGCAGTAACAGCAGTTGAAGAAGTAGTAAGCAGTAGTAGCCGCAGTTGAAGTAGCAGTAGTAGCAGTAGCAGCAGTAGGAGAAGCAGTAGTTGTTTTCTGCAGATATTGTGCAAATTCTGCTGTCAAGACTGGACAATGTATTGAAATCTTAGTCTTCAAGTTAAACCTCTTTTTCTTTGAGCTTTAAAGAGACAGTTGCCTATGTAAAGTTTTTATTTTGAATTTCATATACATGACCTGTCTGTGTCCCCAGAGACATGTTCACATCAAATCTAGCTTTTACTGAAGAATTGTAATGCTGATTTGTTCTTAATTACAAAAACACTGGACATGATGGCCAAGTTGTTAATTTTATTTTATTTTTGGTTCTCAAGAAATTTATCAAGATATCAGAAAGTGGAATGGGTTGCCAGTTTCAATGCTGAAATCCAGTTGTTTTAAACCTAAAAGGACTCTCTCTGATCTGATTTGTCACTACCTAAATTTAAACCTGTAGCCAATCATTAATCAGTGCTAGTGCAGCCTCTGCAGCTCAGTGCTTGAATTCTGGAGGTTTTGAGCTTTCACATCAGGCCTGTTCATATACTGAGAATGAGAAAAACTTGTATGTGTCTCTATCTGCAGGTTAAGGCTCTGGCAACTCAGGTTGTAGTACCTTATATCTTTATATAGCCCCATTAATTCATACAAAGTCTAATTTATTCTCATGGAAAATTCTCAACATTTTGAAACTCTAATTCATAGCAAATTATTAAGTAAAGTAGTCCATCAAATTGTTGTTCTAGTGTTTTTGCCTTTTTTTTCTTGCAGATATCCAGGCAGTAACTGTGGGTGGGGACCAACTTATCAAGGAGGAACCAATCAAAATCAAGCAGGAAGTGGATCCACCAATCAAACTCCAAGATCCTTCTGTAATTGTGAAATCTGAAGAACCAGACCCAGAGGAGGAGACCAGACTGAACCCGAGCGGAGAGCAGTGCGATGGAGAGGAGCCAGGCTGCAGCACGGATTTGAGTTTGGACAATAACAAACAACCCTACAGCTGTTCGGATACAGATGATTCAGATGAGTGGGAAACTACCAACAGCAATGGAAAAGAACATAATGCAAAGCTTATGAAAGCTTCAACAGAAAATAGTGTAAATTGTGATAATAGTTTAAGTAGCAACACAGTAATGTCTAATGAAGAATATAGAGAGATAATCCACAGATGCAGTCAGTGTAACATGTCATTTGAAAAGGTGGGCGCTCTAGAGGCACATCTCCGGCTGCACCCAGGACCATTCACCTGTGAAATCTGTCACAAAAACATCAGCCAGAAAAGGGCTTATCAACAACATCTGCGCATGCACACTAAAAAGAAACCTTACAAGTGTTCTGTTTGCAAACGCAGCTTTAAACAGAGTTGTCATCTGAAACAACACATGTTCATCCACACGGGAGAGAAACCATTCAGCTGCTCATATTGTGGGAGGGGTTTCCGACAGCAGAATTCACTCATGAGGCACGTCTTATCCAGACACAGTGAATACAAGCCGTTCAAGTGTTCAGTTTGTCAAAAGGGGTTTGTTCAAAAATATAATTTTGAAGTTCACTTGAGGAAGCACACAGGAAAACATCGATTTAGGTGTTCAGTGTGTGATAAAGGTATCGATTCACTATCTCATTTCAAAAGGCACCTGAGCCGTCACAAAGCAGCGGGTGAAATCATGAGTGAAGAGCTGCAATGATTTTCTGAACTGTTGCCTGGCAAATCCAGACTGATATATCTCTGTATTTTTATAAAGACTGATATCAGCCTGGTCCCTACTTCCTCCGTTGTGTCCCAAGCCCAGCTAAATGTGAGCATGCAATCAGATAAGCTTTTTTCAGTGACGCATGTGAAACGAAGGAGCTCATTGGTCAACAAAGGAGCTCATTTACAAATAAATTTGAATTTACCTCACCTCAGATGAACAGTTTAATGCTTGGCTCATTGATTCTGCAGAAATCCGCAATGTTTTTTGGTCCCCTGTGATATTTTTTTTCCATTATTTTTTTGCCATATGGATGGACCATGCATGTCCCCGATTGGCTAATCCACCTGTCAGTCATGCCCATTTGCAAACGGGGAGATTAACCGGTGATCAGACTCACATTTTCCTAAAGTATTGAAGAAGTGTGTATTCTGGATCCCAGACAACTCAAAGTATGGTCCCCTCTATGGTGAAATTTGCTGTTCAGATTGTAGCTTTGTTGTCCTGTATGTTCATTTTCAACAGTTTGTAATGGTCCAAGTTATTCCTCACTTACCTTATGCATTCTGAGAATCCTAATTATTCACCACGATGAGTTTAGAAGAACTTTTCCCAAGTTTCAGAGGCCAGAGCGGATTTGCCTTGACTGTAAAGCTTATCATGCTAGTTGCCATGACAACTAGCATGCTAACATGCACTTCCTGATTATCTGACAATAAAAAGTTTTATAATTGAATGCAGACAATAAACAGCTGAATTATTTTGACCTCAAGAGCTTCTTATACAATATAAATGTATGAGGCAAGACACATTTTGCTAATATATATATGGGGAAAAAATCCGGTACAGAGCCTTTAATGTTTTTTTTAAACCAAATTAAATAACAACTACCACAAAGTTCAATGTCTTCCTGTCAGCACAAATGTACAAAAGTAAAACTACTTTTTCAAAATAGCTTCAGAAAGTGGTGCCATTATTCAACCCCAAAGATGCGATTGTTGGTCAGTTGAAAGGACTTTAAGCCATAAGATTAAAATGACAAGTTTGAGTTTGAAATTTTTGTATCATGACAACACTAAAATGAGATCAGCTGCAGGTGCTGGGGTTTAGTGAGGATACTTTATGAGGAGGCTTTGGTCCTTTGACATCTGCAGGACAATGTCCAGGATGTTCACCAGTCTATGATGGCCAGTGACATCATGTACACTGTGGTCTGCAGGGGCAGCAGTCTGTGCGTGAGGGACACGAATGGACTCAATAAGATTATGGAGAAAGATGGTCATGTGGGGGATGAGCTGGACTCTCTGTAGTGCCGTACAGGAGGATGTTGTACAAAATCAGGACTATTCTAGACTTTCACGATTTTGCAATATTTAAAAGTCTCAACTAAAAACACAAATTAATCAAGTTAATTTGATTAACTGCTCAGCCCTAATCCTAACCATAGACTGCAGGGATACAATAGACTGTTCGTGCCATGCTTCTCCACTGAGAGACACAGGGAATCATTCCTGCCTGTCGCCTTCAAACTGCTGAAATCTGCTGCGATATTCTGTCATACCTCACTGTTGTAAAACTGTATGTGGAGATGTAAATATGTTATCAGGACTACATTTTTATAATTTAAGTTAAAATGTGAGTTTATTTTATTTTCAGTGAGGATTTAGATGATAATGACTGCTCATCCAAACCGCTACTTCAGTTCTGGTCAGATTGCTGGTGGACACTGCCTTATATCTATCTGAAGGTGTTAATAGGTGTGAGGTCTAAGACAGCGAAACTCAAAAACTTGTATCCAGTTGACAGAATTTAATTTTTCTTTTACATTTGATAACTCTATTCTTCTGCTGGTCGGCTGCATGTCTGTAACAAAAAGAATTTCCCCTTGGGGATGAATAAAAGTAAGTGTGATCAGAGATAGTCCTTTTAGATTTGTTGATTTTGGCATTGAAACTGGCAACCCAAATGAGAGACTCATTCTGTTTTCTGATTGGGTAATCGCCTTGAGAATCAAAACACCAAATTATAACAACTCGGCCATCATGTCCAGTGCTTTGGTGATTAAGAATAAATCAGCATTACAATTATTTGATTTGAACAAATTTACCTCGTATCTGGGGACACAGCTTGGTAACATTATTCATATTTATCCATAAAACATAATCAAGTAGTTTTCTCTCTCTCACCACTAAGAGGCGCTACTGCTCCACAAACACTAAACCTCCAAAAAAGAAAAGCGCATTTACTGTTTTTGTTCCGGGTTTTTCAGCACAGGACGTAACGACTCATTTGTAAATAAATCTCTGAAAAATGTCTTTCAAAGTGAACGCGCTGAGGGGTCTGGTGAAGGAGAGGCTCGCTGCTGCCGCAGATGAGATTTTTGCGCTTTTTGAACGAACATTGTCGCAGTATGAGGAGGAGGTTCTGGGCAAATTACTGCAACAACCGCGTGTGGTGCTTTACAAAGAAGGTAAGGACTGAGGATCGCACGATAGTAGTAGCAGTGGTAGTAGTAGTAACAATTGTAGAAGCAGTAATAGCAGCTGTAGTACTAGCAGTGTTTTTATGTATGTATGTATGTATGTATGTATGTATGTATGTATGTATGTATGTATGTATGCTTGCATAAACAGAGCACAAAAATTGGCACAAGTTGACAAGGCAAAAAAAAAAACACAAAAAAAAACTACATTAGAATAGCAAGGACTTTTCCATGGTCTCATACATTTTTAAATCTCGTCTATTCTTGTTGGAGACAATTTTCAATTATTTAAAATATTCAACAAAATAATTTAGGAAGGCAGGTTTGTTGTCTTTCCACTTACCCGAATGTATAAAATATTTCACAAGTACAATTATAAGATTAATAATATCAGAAATTTCGCTGTCCAGATTATCCATGAAATAAATTACATCTCTCAATGTAAAAACGCACATTCGACACGCATATCCCGTTGTGTATATTGACCCAAAATATATTAGAAAAAATACAATTATAAAATAAGTATGTATTCTGTAGAACAAAAAGTGCAAGGTTCCGGATCAGAAAAACAATGTTTGAGAGCAACACAACTGCTCATGTCGCTATAAAGCATTTTCACAATGTTACAGAATTTAGACCCAAAGCCAAATGTTTCCATAGTCCCTACTCAGCAGATTTATTTTAGAAATAATTTGAACCTGTTGCTGTTTTTGCTGTTTCTGTTGCTAACTATTGATTTTCCCTTTTGATTTAAACATTAAATTTAATCTATTCCCATTCAGACATTTCTTTTACTTCAACAATTAGTGCCCTAATTCTATTACAAAAGTGTTTGTTTTTTAGGAGACTACTACTGAATTTCCAGTGAAATACTCTTTCCTCTTGAATTATGTTGTCTGATATGATATTAAGCGTAGTGGCACAGTGGTCAGTAAGAAGGGAAGGTAGAATCTCTCAGCTTGAGGCTGCTGGAACAAGGTTACTAGTTACCAGCCAATAATCAATTCTGGACCAGTGCAAATGTTATGAATTATTGCTCCATGTGTACTTTTGTTTGGATTAAAAGATCTCCAAATATTGATAAGGTTGAGAGGTCTGTAACTACATAATTGGAGCTCAATGAGTTATGCTGTACAGGAAATCTATCGATTTGTTAGGTACAACGTTAAAATCTCCTGCTACAATAATGTTATCAGTAGTATAAAAATATCACCACTGTCCCATTGTGTTTTTCAAAATCGTCATCAGTAGAATGTGTCTTTTGGAAGAAAAAACAGTTCACTTTTGGTTGTTCCTTGCATTTCTTAAACCTCGAACATTTAAGGAAAATAAGAATAATACCATAAATAGCCTGAATGCATTGAACCTGGCCCCCTCCACTTCTGGCCACAGGCGAAGACGAGCCTCACAGTCCTCCTTGCAGGAATCCTCTTGGAAGCAAATATTCTTTTTTCTCTGGTGATTCTGGCGTTTTGGACATTTTCCACACAAACAGTTCTCATGGCAAATTACATGATGATTTGCCTGAGTTTGTCGGACTTTCCCCTCCGACTCAGCCGGTGCACTACACCCACAGTGTTGTGAAGATGCTCGCTGTCTCGCTTCCGTCAAGATCTTGGTCACTTCTTCCCTCATATTTTCTCCGTCTTTCTCTGGCACCCTGTTGAGCTGTGGGGACCACCGTCACTTGTATCTTGCATGTTCGAGGCACATCCCCTGGAGAACAACAGATTCTTTCTGGAGAGCAGTCGTCTGTGTTTCAAGGCAGGACACATCTGCTGCTATGTCTTTCACAGCCTTTGTGTTGGGCTCAACTTATTCCTTCACTTTCAACACAGCAACAGTGTTCTCTTGAAAACACTGGTTCATCCGGTGTAATTGCTCACCCTGGGAATCAAACTTGCGGGTCAGTTCTGGGATTGTCGCATAGAGAGCCGTGTTGGAAATCTCACCGCCCTGAAGTGACCCCAATGTCTTGATGATTGTTGATTGATTGTGGAGAAAATTATGGTACTTCAAAAATGGCATCCTGTGGGATTTGCCAATTGTGTCCCTTTTAAATTGTGATTTCGATTTGATACCAATTAATTGTGTAGCCTTACTTCTCTCCATGGAGATGTTACTGCTTTGCCTGGAATATTACACAGTACGGCATTTAACTCCTCCATCTTGCATTTATTCAGTTACAGATGTTTTATTGCATCAGGTTTGTTCATTTGTGCATGTTTGAGTAATCTTTAATTGCTCGTTTTCACCGCCACCTGTACACGCCGACTGCTCTGCACTTACTTTGTTCTCCAATCTTCTTAATCGGTGATACACGTGGGATTCGGCAGTTTCGCTTAGTCATTGTGGGGCTGTGTTGTAATGCCGTTTACAGCGATGTCAGCTCTCATTGGGCACCACAGTTTTGTAACGCAGAAGTCTGCGGACTTGTTTCTTTTATTATGTCATTTTAGATGAATATTGGGATTTTAAAATGTCCAAATTATAGCATAATGATACACAGGTGTCGTAGATTATAACTATATAGCAGACTCAAGCACAATATGTCTTCTTCAATACAAGAGCTAGAAAATGTTATTTTTCCTCTCTATTTTGTAATAGAAAAGCAGACTGTCATTTCTACCTTGGAAATTCAAAACTGTAGCTTATTTTTTGTTACAAAGACTTCAAACCATCAGCATTTTGTTGTTGTTGTTTGTTGTTTGATGTCAGTTACTCATGGAAAATGTAATGTGGTTGATTTAATTTTGCCTCCAGTCGCCTCCATCATGGAATTTTCTCATTCTGATGAAACAGCCTTTTAAAGGGTCTAATCATAGTAAATACCATGTTATTTTTCTTGTGTAATCCCTTAGTAATCCAGATATGATCCATAGTACGGTATATTTTATTACCTTTTCCCTCTTGCAGATATCCAGACTGTAACTGTGGGTGAGGACATCAGCTCCGACAAAGTTATCAAAGAGGAGGAACCAATCAACAATGAGCAGGAAGTTGATCCACCAGTCAAACTCCAATATCCGATCCCAGCCGAGGAGAACAGACAGGACCCAAGTGAAGAGCAGTGCGATGGAGAGGAGCCTGGCTGTAGCACAGATGGACAACCTTACAACTGTTCAGACGGTGATGATTCAATCGACTGGAGATTTCTGGTCGATACAACACCCATATGTAATGGACAAGGAGATAATGCAAGTCCCATGGAATATTTGTCAGAACACAGAGATGACTTGCATAGATGTACCCAGTGTTTCAAGTCATTTAAAAGTAAAAAATCTTTAGCAAAACATCTTAAGATCCACGCGAGGCAAGTTTTCAAATCAAAATCTAAAGAAGGTAAACCAAAAAGACACATGTGCCCTGTTTGCAAGCGCCGGTTTTCTCGGAAGCGTCATATGAATGAACACATGAGATCCCACACAGGAGAGACACCATTCAGCTGTTCATATTGTGATACGAGATTCCGATATCGCTATTCACTTGTGAGGCACATTCTAACGAAGCACAGTGAAGACAAGCCTTACAGCTGTTCAGTTTGCCAGAAGGGGTTTGTTGAAAAGGGGCTTTATGAATATCACATGTGGAGGCACACTGAACAACAAACTTTCAGGTGTTCAGTGTGCGAACAAAGTTATGATTCACAATCTCTTCTGGAAAAACACATGAGTATTCACAAAGAAGATGGGGAGCTCACAAGTTAAAGTCTCTGTACGTAATTTTTACTGTCTTAAAAAAACGGGAAAAACAGAACTCGTTCATTTTAAATGGATTGCAGTGGTCCAAAGTTATTCCTCACTTACCTTATGCATTCTGAGCGTCCTAATTATTCACCGGGATGAATACCTGATTTTCAATAGTGAAATGAGGAAGTGTGTAATTAAATCCATCCAACTAGTTTGTCAATCTGATCTCTGAAGCTAAGCAGAACTGGGCCTAGTTAGTACTTGGATGGGAGACACCTGGCAATACCAGGTGCCACAGTGGGGTACAGCCTTGTGTCCTTAGGCAAGACACTTCACCCACATTGCCTTATCAAATGTGGTGAGTGATGGTGGTGGTCAGAGAGGCCGATGGTGCAGACTGAGTATCTGAGAAAGCGATTTATAAGACCATAGACTAATGCATTACTATTGCTATGTTCTATTAATAAATACATAATAAACGTCTGTGCTGTAAGGTTTAACTGTGTGATTGTCACCTTATTACGGGGCTGTGTGCACAATGGTAAATCATGGGGTAAATACGTGCATTTACACAAAAGCACTGCTAGCACGTTTTATAATTATTTTTCCAAAAGTCCTGAGTTTGACCATGGATGAGCCCCTGCGATCGATCCCGTCCCACTCAGCAGCAGGAGGCGCCACTGCTCCACACTCTCCCGCACGGAGAGAGGGACCCCCATGGAGGGATCACGTGAGTTTTTGTTCCGGGTTTTTCCATTATTCAAAGGGTAACGCATGGATCTATTAAAGTAACGACCATGGGGTAACGACTCATTTGTAAATAAATCTGTGCAAAATGTCCCTCATTGTTCACGAGCTGAGGGGTCTGGTGATGGAGCGGCTCGCTGTCGCCGCAGATGAGATTTTTGCGCTTTTTGAACGAACATGTGCACAATATGAAGAGGAGTTTCTACGGTCCAAATTACTGCAACAACCTCGAGATGTGATTTTCAGAAAAGGTACGGACTGAAGGATCAAACGGTGGCAAACAGGATTTATGAATAGTTTAACGCGTCTCTCTGTTAACAATAATCTACTACTACTTCTGCTACTACTATTAAGTTTATTTAGGATATTCAAAGTGCATTGTCTTATTGTACTTTATATTAATGTCTGTAGCTCTCGTGTAATAGCGAAAATGCAGAGGTAGATGAACTTGTAACAATGTGAAAACTTCACCAATTAACAACAGAACAGCAGCCCCCACAACAGAAAAAAAAACATTAATAAGCAGTAAGTAGTACTCAATTCCCTTTACGTGAGTAACTACTTGGAGTATTGGCACCTGCTCAAATGAGTATCTAGTTTCAGTTCTAGTTTAACCTCAATTAGTATCTGATTTTGTTACTTTTGACAAACCTAATTTCTTTTAAAAATACAATGGCCTCAATAAAGAAACCTCACTCTTGCCCCCAACGGGGAATATAACATCATCACATTCTACAGTCTGAAAACACCCAGTTAGCTTTATCTGGGTCAAACTGAGAAAAACATCTCCTATTCACAGGCCTTTTGTGTTCTAAACAATTCATCTAAACAATAATTGTGTTAGTTGCTGTCTCTCTCTACTTGTAATTTTCAAAACAAGACATTGTTAATCTTTTGTTCTCTTTTCTCTCCTCCAGAGATCCAGTCAGTAAATGTGAGCGTGGGTGTGGATGTCTGCTCTGACCAAGTTATCAAGGAGGAACCAATGAACATAAAGCAAGAAGCGGATCCACCAATCAACCTCGAATGTCCTTCTCCCACTTTGAAATCTGAAAAATCAGACCCAGCCAAGGAGAAGGAAAGAGAGGCGGAAAACGTAACCGGAGAGCAGTGCGATGGAGAGGAGCTGGGCTGCAGCGCGGATTTGAGTTTGGACAATAACAGACGACTTTACAGCAGTTCAGACACGGATGATTCTGCCGATTGGGCCGAGGAAACAAGCAAATTTAATGGAGAAGAACCTAATGCAAGTCTTACGAAAGATTCTGCAGAAAAACATGTAAATATGGTCAAGTGTGAGAACAGTTTTAGTCGTAACACAGTAATGAGTTATGGAGAAACTTCTTTGGACCAAACCCTTAGATGTCCCCACTGTTACAAGTCATTTAAAAGCACAGAAGCTCTAGAGAGACACGCTCAGACGCACACAAGGAAAAAACAGTTCTTTTGTCAAATCTGCAACAAAGGTTACACCAGCAGGTCGAATTTCAGCAAGCATTTCCGCATTCACAGTGAGAATAAACTTTTCAGGTGTCCATTATGCGACCGTGTGTTTGCACAGAAGCGGCATTTCGATGAGCACATGAGGATTCACACGGGAGAGAGACCATTCAGCTGTTCGGACTGCGGCCGGAGGTTCAGGCACAGGAACGCGCTCAAGAGACACGTGTTATCTCAGCACAGCAAAGAGAAGCCTTACTCATGTCCCGTCTGTCAGAAAGGCTTTGTCGAAAAGAAATATTTTAATGCCCACATGAGGAAGTACCATTCAGAGACCATTCAGGCATCCAGTCTGTGGTAAAAAACCTTTCGTGAATATCTTTAGAATGATCTTGAGCTGTATCTTTCACAAGTATAAGACACATAGACCAGTACACGCCCATGGACCACTATGGAACCTACTGGACGACTGAGGGATTACACAGATATAAGGCCACATGGAAATAGAAAAGAAAGTACTATGATTTCATGTTGAAAATCACATTCTATTGTCTAAATAAAGAGTGTTTTTTTATTATCACCGTGCTATTAGAATTGGTATTGAGTATCGAGTCTGTTCCTTAGTATTGAAATCGAGTTTGAAATTTTAGCATTGTGACAACACTATGAGATAGTAAATTAAGCCCATACTTCGTTACATTCTCCACGGGGATAGATGAGTTTTATACCATGCTGTGGAATATTATAGCCTAAGGAACAACATTTCTAAGGAAACAGGCAAGGTCTATTTTTATCAAAAAAGTTACACCCTGGGGCTTTAAAGACACACATCTTCAAAGCGAACGGTGAGATCAGTGAAGAACTGGAAAAATCTTTCAGTTGGACGTTTTCAGACAGAATGAACTGATCTCTATCGCTGGGTTTCAGATTATGCCACAACATTCGATAGGCCAATGGTATTTAATAGAATAATAGTAATAGAATCGGTTCATCTGATTATCTGTTGTCGACCAATGACTGTTTCACTGTTTGATTTTCTAACTTTCTGTTGGTTTAAATCAAGTTGTGGGCAGTACGCTGTAATCTGTTTGAGCAACTGTTCAAAGAAATTTTACTACTAATACTTCTAATACTTTTCAGAGTAGTTTTCCAGCACAATACTTTTACTTCTACTTGAATAATATTTTTATTGAAGTATCAGTACTCTTACTTAAGAAAAAGTTGTGGTTCCTCTTCCCTCTGTGAGTGAGTCTACCAGAGCCAAAAGTTTTATGTTATGATATGACAATATGAAATGATTTGAACATTTGTGTTTCTTGCACCGCTCCTTCAGATATGATTTAGTTTGTCTAATTTTTTAATTTGTTGTCTGTCCTTAAAAAAATATCAGATTTTGTGCATTATTTAATGTTTAGCTTCAAATTATAAACAGATGTTACGTTCTGACAGTTACTCTTTAAGTTATTCTTGAGTTATTTCTTGGACAACTACTTTGTACTTTTACTTGAGTAATACTATTTTGAAGTAACATTAACTCTTTCTTGAGTAAAATTTTTGGCACTCTATCCACCTCCGCATATACTTCTCCCTCTCTTAGTTGTAATTGGGTTCATGGGTTGATATATTGATCATTTGTTAGGGACGTTATGTTATGTTTGTGGTTTGCTTCCTTGTCTCCGTGGAGATAAATGCCTGGAATGTCCTTTACTGTGAGCAGGGTTGCCTTTCCACAGATATGACCTCAGCTTGGTCTGATGGTGTCTCTATTTAAATTAATGCCACACCATGTAACATTCCAGCCAAATCAATAATAATACAATTTGTTGATCTTATAGTTAAAAATCCTTTCAACTGACAATCAGCAATCATGTCTTTTAGGGTTGAATAATGACACCACTTTCTGAAGCTGTGGTGAAAAATTCATTTCACTTTTGTTTATTTATACTGACAGAAAAGACCTTGAACTTTGTGCCTGTTTCTGTTTCATGTGGATAAGCTCAGTAATTACAAAGATATTAACCATAAACTAAATCAACAAATCTGCTTCTGACAGTTAAAACAGTGAATTCCACCATAGAGTTCTGACCTGTCCAGCTCAGTTTAAACTATAGAGATTCTACAGTGTGAGGCCAAGTGACTATTGATTATTTAGTTATGGGGCCACGTGGACAGACTTCAATAAATGTATCTGTTGGAGCCATTTGTCCGGATTAATTTATGTTCAGTTAAATATAGGGTCAAAGTTGCCAGGTTTTCCCGCAAAATTGGGCTATTTTGAAAAAGAAAAAAAAAAGTCGCAGGGGAAAATGTGTCTCCGCGGGTCACGGTTTTCTTGGGCTGGTTTAAAAACGTGCGGCCGCAAAATATGTCCGTGTCAAATGCTGTCCGCGGCAGCCTTTCCCCGTAGTTGGACGAGGCGCGAGTCTGTGGTGAGCGCAGATTGACACCGCAGGGAGAAGGGGTCCGACAGCGCACTATCGCCCCCGCGCAACACAGATCTGTGCGCGCGCGGAGCGGATATTCCTTTGTAGGCTTCTTGTATTTAACTATTAGTAAGCGCATCTTGATTCTTCCTTTTGATGGGATCAAAAGAATAAATGGTAGTAATACAATGAATGGCAATAAAACAAAGATGCTTAAATAAGAGAGTGACAAAACATTTTTTTTTTTTTTTTTTTTAAATAGGCCTTTATGATAATATGTGGTTTATGCACAATGAAACAAGATCAGAAGAAAGTATAGGAGAAGCAGGACAGATTCAATAGGCCACAATAGATTATTAGGCCTATATGAATGCTTTTATTACAAGCTGTAAAAAAAATATTTTATTTGTTTATTTATTTATTTA
>KN483111.1:277028-304765 GCA_000787095.1 Periophthalmodon schlosseri | reverse complement strand
TAAATACTTTTTTGCCCCACTGTAATGCATATTAAACAGTGCAACAAAAATAAAGCTGTTTATAATTACATGTCATGTTTTTACATTATAATATAATGCAACTGTGTGTAAAAGTATTCTTAGTATTCAGAATACAGTACTCTGATTGGACCATATAACGGCATATGTTACAAAATACATTTTAATTTGTCTATTTAGTATTCTGTAACTGAATACATTTTCACAGTATTCTTCCCGTCTCTGTACTTCTGCTACTAGTATTGGAACTGCTAGCAGAATACCTGTTGCTGTAATCTCATATTGCAACCATATTGCTATATATATATGGTACATGTACTACTTCTTCTGCCATTGCTGGCCTACTTTAATTACTTGTGCCATCAGAAACCTTACTGCATAATGTACAGAATCACAGCGTAAGTTTTTGTTACTTGAAAAAAAATACAAAACTATTGCCAACTTGGATCTTGCTTTAGAACTGAAGTCATTGACCCCCAGGCAGATTGCATGGTTGGCGTATCGCTGCGTCATTTGTATATTAGCCGTAATGCGTTTCAAGATGTAAACCAGCACATTTATACACGGCCTTTGTGTTTGGGTCGTGATGTTGGGAGCGCTCTTTCATACAGCACAGATATGTCTCCAGTCACCGCGCTGGGCTCTGTTGGATCCAACCCCAGATTGTGGTGATTATTACTCCTCCTGACCACACACATATAGAGGCACACATGCTCACTATAAAATCTTTAACTCCAAAACATGGAATCAATTTCACCAGAAACCAGACCCATGTTTGTTAGTGGGACCAAAGCATCCCCAGAAGGCCTTTCACTTCTCTTCAAGCTCTTTTTGTTCGGCCATGTTGGGAGGGGATGCTGGCATTAATATTCTCATAAGTCATTGGAAAATTGTAGCCATTCTTTATTTTGCAGATAAGATATCAACTCATCTCATATTTGAGTCGGTGAAGGGTATTGTACCTTCCAAACAGAGAGAGTGCCCAGACAGAGTGCACTGTCGGTCATGGTTACTGATAAATATTGCTTTATTGTGTCCAGCTCATCTCTGTAGTCCAATGCCAAAACACTTGTGTGCACAAACCCAGCTCACCATTCTTGTGTCTTTTTCAATATAGTTTTATCCTGGTTAATTCTGTGCAGATTTAGTGTCCTGTTTGTCTTCATTTAAATTGAACTTAAGGTAACACAGGCACAAGCAATACTACTTGGCTTTTACAAAATGTGTCTTCTGATTAGGTCTTGCTCTCCTGAGTTAATACTGTCTTTGTGTCCTTGGGCAAGACACACACACCTGGACTGAGTGAGTATATAAGTGTGGCAGTGATCAGTGGTGAATGTAGGGCTGTAGTCAACTAAAGAAATTCTTAGTCGATTAAAGACATGTCCAGCCAAAAAAGCTCCCAAAACTATTACATATCTCTGCATATCTGACCCAAACTGCACTGACAAGACGGCACCTGCACGGGAGTTCATGCAGAAACAACTATTTATGCAGAAAAAGGGACTAGGAAACAATGTATTTATAGAAAGACAGATTAAACATGTGACTCATGAGTTTAATCTGCTTTTTTACATATAAATACCAAAAAATACCAAATCTTCAGCTAACTTACTCACTTCTTCTGCTGTTGCCATGTAAATCCTTATAATTTAAATAAAAATAATTAATCGATTAAGATTCCATTGACCGATTAATGGACTAAATGACTAAAGGTCTCCAGGTCTACTGGAATGTTTCTTTTTCTGGTATTAGTCCTACCAACAAACCTGATGTTTAAAAAGTCATAAAGAATATTACAAGTGTCTATATATAGCCTTAATGTTTACAAGCTGTGGACTTGGGTGATCACACAGATGATGAAAAAGCGATTGGAGACGTACATTGGGATCTGTTGGTGGCCTTGTTTGGCTGAGCTGACAAGATCCAGAGATGGAGAGGGCCCACATGATGTCACGTCTTGGAAAGGCCTGATACTGGCTCAGAACATGGGGAGGGCTATACTTGTAATATTGAACTCGCCGTGCCGCTTTATGAAGCCTGCAATTAGGGCCTGGCTGGAGGCGCTGTGGCTATGTTTCCACCAAATGCCTCCTGCGCTCTATCTCCCTGACAGAAAGATCAATGGGACACAGCCTGGGAATAATACCCTGTCATTTATCAGTGTGTCAACTCCATTCTATTCCATATGTCTTCTCAACACACTCTAGCAATCTGTACATGCAATGAATGCATCTACATTACTATATGTGTTGGAATAGTGGACTTAATGATTCAGTTACCAGCCCATTTATGTTTTTGATGTTTAAAGATTTTTGATTTTTAAAGGTTTTTGGTGTTTACAAAATGTTTTTATTGACCTTTTTGCATTATTTACTATAATTTATCAGTGAGGGTACAAATCTGGATTGTCATGTGTGTAAGTGCAAGCTATATTACTGTATGTACTAAAGTATTTTAGATAGTATTTTCCATAGAATAAAAAAAATATTGTAGTAGGCAGTACATCTGTGCCTACTATTCCCCTGAGCCAGGTTGGCCAGGAGCACATTTACTGTCTGTCTGCATTTGTTGAGTGCATAAGTGATTACTTATGACGCACCCTGACGTTCTCACTGCTCAAAATGCCTCGTCTGTGGATATACAGCCAGAGAAATGACCACCTCTGACAGTTTGACTTTCTTATCAGTGCTAAAAGCTCAACTCAACTCTGTGCCAAACCCATCATCTGCCCTGTCTTATCCAATTAAGAGAATAAAACGGATTACATTCAACACACCACTCCTGATTATAGATACTGAAGAATTCATTTTCATATCAAATAATAAAATACATTTTTGATAATATTGTAGAGTTGTATCAAAGGTTTTCTATAGACTTCATAAGTATTTGAGCTATTTCATTCACTGGCTGTGTGCCAGCAGACGAGTGTGCCTTTGTGGGTCCTATGTATTTGCTAATATAGAGCTTTTCTGAACCACTCCTGACAGACTGTCTACTTCCATTCCCCAAACAGAGCACACTGCACACGCCTCAAGCTTTCATCTACACTTGCTGTGGTTTCTTGTGTTTTTCTAAAGCTCATAAAATAATAATTGGCTCCTTTTTTACCAGCAGATATGGCTCGGATATTTCCAGCAATTTCCAAAAATTATATAAAGAGTTTAATTGAAGGGTCTTGCCTATAATGTGTGTGACTTTCTCCCTTTCTTCCAGCGTCAGGCAGTCTGGGAGGCTGATCTGAAGCCCATCAGAGGTGGCACTTCCCTGGGACACTCGGGCCTGCTACTGGGTGACTCCCTCTTCTCTAAAGAGCTGGAGAACATGGGCAAGCAGTTAGCTGGTATGTACTTCTGTGTGGCTCACTATATTGGTGGCTCTAATAGTAATTAGTATGGTTAAGTCAGATCAAATGCAGGCTTTATGGAACAAAAGCCAGTCTGCAGTCTACAATGCACTCAGGCCAGACTATAAAGAGAACACAGACAGAAGGAGGGAGGGGGGAGGCCAATCAAAGAATGTGCCGCTTTTGAAGGGGCTCTGTTTTAATGAAAGCAATGTCATGTTACTCCAAAGACCAGAATAAAATGAATGTAATTGATAATGTTATTATCATCACGTTCATAAGATTTAAGATGCCAGACACTGTATTATGAAACGTATTTTCAAATGTAAGAACAGAACCTGGTTGAGAGGGAATAATTATACTCTTGCACCATATTCAAAAATTGGACGAGACTGGGACTAAACACAGAATTAAAACTGCAGTACACTACTGGAGTAGTAGTTACTAAACCAGGACTGAATGCAGCCTCAGTATATTTAAAGCTATTAGATGATATAGCCTCATTGACATATAATGTAGTGACACGTGTGTGTGTGACGGCAGTGAGACTTGCAGACTGCCTCTGTGTCATTATGATCTGTAGCCCGATGAGATGAAAGCGTCATTTACCATCATATGTCCCACACTTGTTTGTCTACACATGTCCTCCCACTCTCCTCTGCACCATGAGTCAAGACCCTGTCCACACTTTCATATGACATCAATAATCCCAAGTGTATCTGATTCTGCTAAATGTTTCACTGCCAATTCATACAAAACGACAGGATGGCTACTACCCCAGTGGCTGTCACATGGCATTGATCTGCACTCAGTCTCTGGATGTTTGGACAGGGAGGTTTGGAGCAGGCAGTTGGAGAGGCTAATTTCACTCTTTCAACCTTTGATTTGTGGCTAATTGATTCCATGTTGCAGGGAGACCGTTACTTTTCATCTTAATTGTAGCTTTGGTTAAGTGCCCTTTTTGTCTGCTCTCACTCATAAAATACACCTTTGAGCACCGCAAGTGATAAGTGCGTCGCCTGCTTTATGTGATTCTGGAGCTGTTTGGCACGGTTATGGTTAATGGTGGCATGCAATTCAATGGGCCAGGAGCCAGGGGACAGCGGTCTGCTACATGAGCAACTGAAGTCACTCCAACCCCACACGTTTTTTTCATAAATACATTTAAATCATACCTGAATTTAACAGTTTTATCATAAGGCAGATGTCAGTAGTTAACAAAAGTAATTACAAGTTTGTGGTCCTGTGAAACACGGGACATTTCAAACATTCTCAAACAGGCCGGCATGGATCACTTTGGAAAATGGAAAAACGTTTCAGACTGTACCGATCCTCTCCATACAGCCTCCATGGAAACGGGCTTAGCGTTCTTCAAAGGTTTCATGAAAATACATTACTAATTTCAAATCAATTGGAACAATGCGTAAACCATTGTACAAACAAATTGTTCAATGTTCTTGATCTTTATTCACAACAGAAACAACATATCAACTGTTTAAACTGGAAAAATATGGCAGCAACCAGTTTCAAAGAAGATGTTTTTTTTTAGTGCCAATGACGATTTATAGCTTGATAAGTAGCATCATTTTATTCTAATCTAATTAATATATTTAAGTTCCAGACAATTGCTCTTGATTTGTAAAAAACAATGACCCCTGTATTTATGTTTGATGCATCATCTTGCTTGCGTTTGTTTTTTTTTCTCCAGACTATTTTTATCCACTCATCTTCAGCCATATTGTCTGAAACATATGAAATCATTTTTGCTCTGTGATCTTCATGGTACTCTTTTGTTCTGCTGGAGCTGTCACGGTTTATCAGCGTCTGTGTGAATTCCCTGTGTATTTCGTGTGAGGGCCTGCAGTCCACCACACAGACTTTCAAAATAAAGCTGTTTTTGATAGGTAGCTCTTTAATAGAACGACGCTCGCTCAGGGAAGAACTGGGTTTACGTTAAAATCATGCACTAGAGCGGGCTTTCACTTTCTCACAGAAACATGTGGTGTTTATCACTATTTCCCAGTAAATAACTTCAGATGAAAAAATGAGCATAGCCCCTTTGGAGCTTAAGAAAAACAGTTGCCCATGTGTGGTGTGGAAGGCAAAGAACAGTGCGTTTTTCTGATGATTTTCATTTTTGCTTTATAACTGCTGTTAGGATAGACAAGCATAATAATTTATTTAACTTGTGCAATAATAAACATTTCAGAGCAGAATCTTCTTCAAGTTTGGAAAGTTTTTCTGTAATTGCTTAATTGCCAAACAAAAACATGGAAGTTCAGGTTTGCGAAATGCTTGTCATGCTTTTTAACAGTATTTATTTAACGTCACATGTACACACTTCTCCAGAAATACTCCCCTCTGACTCATTCCTCCAATTATGCCTTTCAAATGATAACTCCCAGACCGGTTTGTTGAATCTGCGTTGCCAAGTTGAACAAAAGCATAAAACACGGTGGAAAATGACCAACATGTGGATCGCACAAGTTGGCACTGTCATGTCTTGCACAAACAGGATTGTTTTTGAGACTACCAGTGAGGCAAACAAATGTGTTTTTGTCAGGCAAATGAACAAGTCCTGGTGGCTGTAGATCATACAGTGAGTGTTTCTGACAGAGGAAACGCCATTCACCACAATTTACAGCCTGTATAAATATTGTCATCACTGCCCCGAAGAAGGATTTAACAGTGCTGTCTCGCCCACTTTAATGCTCGGTAAAGTTTGTGAATCATCACCCCCACAACAAGACACATGGTCACATTTCATAACTTCATGAGAGGGTCTGGTTTACCTCAAGATCTCTGCAGACTTGGGCTTCTGTAAATTATTTTTCTGTTTGTTAAGTTTGTTTTTATACTGTTTTATATTTTGCTTGGTCAGTTCATTCTTAACAGGCTTATTTGGACTAAAGAGCTACTATTAACTTTGTTTGTGTAATAGTTTGCCTTGTGTGTCTGATAGTCAGCGGTGGAAGAAGTACTCAATTCGGTTATCTAAGTAAAAGTACAGATAGCAGGGTAAAGAATCAAATAAAAAAATCTACTTAGGTAAAAGTATTAAAGTACTTGTTTAAAAATGTACTTAGTCGTATAAGGCTTCAACTGTAGTGATTTTGATTTGTGCTGTATTTTGTTTAGTAAAAACAATTGGATCAGTTGTTTTTTTTTCTAGCTGTTTTTATTAGTATATTTTTGTTTGCTCAAATTATGAACGTGGTAAAAATAAACCCCTCAGCCTTTTCAGAAGGTCTCAAACAATACTTATACTCAGTCTGGTCAAAACCTTTTCAGAAGGTCTCAAACAATACTTATACTCAGTCCTGTTCAAAAATGTAGTGGAGTAGAAAGTAGATACCTGCTCTTAAATGTAGTGAAGTAAAATGTACTCAAGTAAAGTACAGACACCTAAAATATACAGTACAATACTTTACTACTTTTACTTCATTAAGTTCCACCACTGCTGATAGTACCACGTAGGCTAGACATAAGGCGGCATTCGGCTCCTCTAAAGCATCTCACTTCTTGTCCTTTCACTATATCCATAAATCTCCTCTTTGAACTTCTTGTAGGTCTCTTGCCTGCCAGTGTTCCTCGTGTGTTCTTCCACCCATATCCCGCATTGAGTAACACCATCCCACCTCTGGGCATGCCAATCTGGCCCCAAGGGTATACCTTAAAAAACTTGATATAATAATCCTATCCATCCTCATAATGTCCCAAGAGACCTTCACTATTTTATGTTTCCATTTACACAACTGTCAAAAACATCAGACTATTAAAACAAGTTAGTGTCAATAGCAGTACGATATGACTTTACATAGTGGTTGCCTATTGATTTGATTTTCTTTTTTATATCCAGAAGTTGAGAAGGACCTGGCTAAACTGGCGGAGGTGGGGAAGATGACCGCCCGTAGCTCCAATAACCCCCACAGCAGCCTGCTCCAGAACCCACTGCAGCACAGGACCCTCCCGGACACTCTGCCCCTCACCAGCCTCCTGTCCCGTCCACAGTCTCCAGCCAGCAGCCTCTCCACCAAACCCAGCAGCACCGGCCTCTCATCCTTCAGCTCCAAACCCACCACGCTGGTCATGGGGCGGTCTCCTAGCAATCCCAGCAGCAGGACTCAAACTCCCAGAACCCCTAGCAGCCGACCTCTGACCCCAAATAGTTTACTGACACGTAGCAGTTTTAACCCCGGGGCCCATAAGGAGGTGACCTTCAGGAGGTCCAGGAGCAGACCTGTGACCCCCACCAGTCAGCCCATGCACCCCCGCCCGCTGCTCACCCCACCAGGGCTCAGCACCACCGACAGCCTTGGAGCCAGTCTAAGGGCCTATTTGTCTGAGGTGAGGCGGACTTTTACACACTTTTTACAGCTGTTATTATGTTCCTTATACTGCGATTGAACCATATTACTTTCACAACTTTCACTGTTCTATTATGTGGTAAATCAAACTGCTTTACAATTGCAGACCAAGCGATCCAACAATTTCCTCCTCATAATTTGGTGGACGCTTTTCCAGTATTCCTTTGCATTTTATTAGGTATAAAGCCAGAACTGAACACTTTAATATTGTGAGAAATTAATACTTAAACTTTTTTTCTTTTGTATTTTTTGTATATTACATCAGGTTACAGACTAGTGTGGGTTTGGTTATAATTTGATAATACTATAGATTTACTGAGAGAAATTAACAGTGGAGGAGGAGTGGGGGTTTTAGAGAGTCTATTCCAATTATTTTCTGTGTAGGGGGGCCCATGTGATCCTTCATGCCCCAGGCCCCAAAAGGTCTTTGTACTGCCCTGGCTTTATTACAGTGATGCAGTATGACTCTGAGCAGGGTTTGTGCAGTGTCAGTACAGTTGGCAGTAGTCAGCTCCAGTATCACACGTGTGCACACTTATCCCTCTGCTCCGTCGTGTGGGGTTTGGGCCCGGTAGGTCTCTACAGTAGGATGTCATTTCACAGTGGAAAAATGAGTCTGGCATTAAAGGCAAACTTTGAATGGGATTTAGTTCTTATAGGCCTTTCATGATCTACTTAACAGCGGTGCTATTAAATATGAGACCTTTTTGAAGGCCTTATTAATGCTGGGCAGGAATTTCTGTGTAGTTGTGTGACAGTTACACCAGCTGACACCTCATGAGATTATCCACAACACTGGAGAACCTTTTTATTGGGACCACCTGGACCTAAGTGCAAGAACAAACCAATACAAAACCATGAAACACAATTTTATAATGTCAACCGTTTATATATATCATTTTAAAAGCTTCCATAAAAATCCATCTGAAACATTTTGACTGTGAGTAACAGACAAAATGCTCTCTTGTTTTTAGGGAATTCAATTTTTTATAGTTTCTGGGTTCACTTTTTTACGGCAATAACAAAACAACTTTTCATATGTAAGTTATATAGTCTTTTCTTACTCAACATAATTTAATTTCAAATTGCTTTGTCTAATCCCTGACCCTTTATCCTTTGTCAGTGTGAGAAAGGGCAGTTATTTTTCTAACCCAATAACAAATCACGCTTCAAATCAGCACCAAAAATAAAAAAAAAATAAACTAAATCTTTTTAAGAAGCCTGAGAAGCTTCCTTGACGTGATCTGGTGCCACTGCAGATGATGTGTGAAGGTGTTGTAGCAGTTCACTCTTGCGGCTTTTTCATGTTTTAAAATGAAACCACATAGAGCTATATAAAGACTACATGCTCTACATCTCCTCATTGTGATGTCTTGTTGCCAGGATGAGTTTTACCAGCAGTTGCAGGCCATCCGGCAGCCCTGGCGTATCCCTAGTGACACAGACAGTGACATCATGGACCCTCCGGAGCAGGACAGAAGTGAGTGACTCATTGCAATAATACTAGCATGACAAGTACTGCAATAAACGTTGACACGCTGGTATAATTTAGTGGCATATAAAGTGTAAGAGAAGGTTTCAAGATACCTCAAGTGAATAAGACGTGTGGGAGTTCAGGCATGACACATATTTAAACATTATTTCAAGTGCACATTTATATAGTACATGTAGACAGCAGTTAAATCTTATTGTGAGGTCATTGCGAAGACTACATCACTAATAAACTCTTAGACAAAGAGAATAAGTATGGATGGGTTTCCATAAGTGAATGGGGGATGATGTTGTTCAGGGGTAAATGCCGTGTCTATTAAACCACACATGTATCTTAAAATAAAAGGATGTCTAAACTCTATTAAAGGGCTAAACTCTATTAAACTGATGCTAATTAGACACAACATCATTATCATCCCTTTCTGGCTGGAGTTGCAATATTTTCCATATCTTGCAATAACACTGGTTCCATATGTTCTTGTGGTAGCGTGTAGCTAGATTTGCTAGATTACTTAACTTGCACTATATGTAACTGGAGGTCTGCCACATGCTTGTCTCCATGGAGATGTTATTGCTTTGCCTGAAACATTCTATGGTATTAAGACAGCCTATATTACATTTATTCAATTACAGATGTTTTTACTGCAAAAGAAATAGTACATTGAAAAATATGTATTCTTATTATGAATGGTTATGTTACCTCTCCATAGATCTGACCTGTAACTTGACCAGGTAGTGCCACCTGTTTGTCTTCACCGAGATAGATAACCATAATGCCATACTGTGGAACATTCTATGCAAAGCAATAACATCTCCATGGAGACAAGCAGGTGGTGCACCCTCCACCAGAAAAGTTACATAGTGCACCTTTCAAACAACAGATGTAGTCAGCAAGAAAAACATAACCCCTCGGCATAGTCAACCAGTCTGCGTACACGTTCTTTACAAACTGGTGCAGTAGGTTGTCTGAAAATCACATAAGCATTTTTCAAAATTCCTCAACTTTCCATACTAATCAGAACCTGTTGCTGCTGTAATGAAATGCGTCCAAAAACCATGTCATAATCCAAATAATCTTCCATATTTAGTCAGGCTTGTCATAGCAAACAAAATATCATCATCTGCTGTTTAAAGTAATACAGATGTTCTAATGAAACGGATGACTACATGGGACACTGCAAACCAAAACTTCACTCACACAAGTTTGTCACATGGAGCTGTACTCACTCACGGACCTGCGATTTGCCAAATGTGTATCTAGACAATGGGTGGTTGCATTTTGCTAATAGCCTCTGGGGGCCTGCTCTAAGGCTTTGGCAACAGAAGAGGCTTGTTGAGAGTTTGAGGTGGTTCTACTGACAGAGCGAGAGAGAGAAAGGGACAATGAGAAAAAGAGTCGACAGCCACAAGACGTGACAAAAGGCCGTGTAGCGTGAGAGGAGCACTGCAGCCCGCTCACTGGATATGTTTCATCTGACTGTGTTTTAAGCATGCTGTGATATTCAAAGCCTTTTTTTATTTATTTATTTTTATCGGTCTTTCATGATAAGCCAAAGAGCAAATGAACACACAAAGACCAACATAAATTCACCTTGTAAATATGACAAACTGTATCAATTCATAGCATAGCATGTGTTTGATTTTAGATCAAGAAATGTTGCATACAGTCTCGTATTGTTGTTAATTGCACTGACACTGACAACAGAAACAATAACTGGATTCTAATTTTAGTAATTCACATTTTTAGTTCAAATCTTTCTACAGGATGCTTTTTCGTTTTATTTAATGTTTGAATCCGTGTGTTAATTTTTCATTAGCATAATAGACATTTGTGATCTGGTGCCCAAATGTATTGTGACAACAGCAAAATCAAGAGCAAACAACTCTAGTTCCTGTTATTCTATAAACTAGGACTTTTGTCTAATCACACATACCACAGAGGAGATGAAAGCCGACTTCTCACTTCTTTGTCATTTACTGCACTGTTAATTCCCAACAATCTGAACATTGTAACATAGAAGTAGGCCTGTCACGATAACATATTTTGAAGTTCGATATATATTGCTGAAGTAAATATAAACGATAATATTGAAAGTAATTATTGCCACTGACACAATAACCCAAGAGCAGATTTAAACCACAAAAACTATTCTAAATCTACAATATTGTTCACAAATCATAAGCTGCAATAAATAAACACTTTTATACTTAGTTTGCATCTCTAATGAGTCATAGAAGTTATTAATTCAACCTTATCATATACCCAAAAAAATAACCAAAAATGTCCCAGTAGTGCAAAGAAAATGTACACACGATAAATACTGACCCCATATTATTCCAGCTTTCATATATAGAACGATAAGTCTTTAGGCCAACATAGAAGGGATCCTATCATTTTTCATTTATTTTAAAAAATATTTCTTCTTTTGCAGGTGGTGCACAAGATGCTAACAAAAGATCAGTCTTTTCAGGTGTGTATGGAGCGAAATTTTGTGTCTCTATTTAGAGGTAGCTATAACCACCTGCATAGGCCACGAGAGCCATACCATGTTATGACTTCTGCTAGTGCAACCTTTAGTTTAGCCCGTCTTAGTCTATGACCTCATTTTGTAGGGACCCAAATAACTACCACCAAGTAAAGCTTTTACAGTATATGCCTCCCCACCTTTATTTATGATCCGTATATTCTGACCCCTGAGGCTAAACGCAGGGCACAGCAGCTCTGGCTTCTGATTGGTCCAGTCTTTTCATTTGCCTGGTTCCATTATGTCACTCGGTTTTGTGGAGTTTACATGCAGCAGACAGCGTCAAACTCTCAGCGTCAACATTTGGTGGAGAAGAGAGAAAGTCTGTCTGGTCTGAGGCCGTCTGCGGTCCCTCTTCTTGTGGTTCTGGAGGTGCCCACAGTTCCCAGCGTCACCATGCCAGTCTGGAGGGAGATCTGAGGAAAGAACTGCTGCTGCTAGTGGCTTTTTGCGTGTTTTTAGCTATCAGGGTGTCCAAAGCATCGCCACGGCAACACTAACTCCAAAACCAAAATGTATTGCTTTGGAACCCTCATTAAGCTCATTTTCCAGTTCATGTTTGTTCAAATATTAAATAGCGGCTTTAATGTTTTTGCCTTACTTATTATTCCTATTAGTGGTTATTTGAGCTTTGGTTACTAGGCGACTGACGTTGTTTCTCTTTCATTTTGACAGGAATTGGTGACTGGTGACGAAGACCAACGACCCAATCAATTACAATTATGCAAAACCACTGGACATTTTGAATATATGTATAGAGAATTATTTTTATAGCTCACATGAATGAATTCAAGATGATTGTATACTTTTTCACAGATATTTCATAGATTGTACTGTAAGGGTATGATTCTAATGTGAAAGTATAGGATATTCTATTTATTTTTGTTCGCTCTGTAGCATGCTATCAGACTTCCATTTCCAGAGGCAGATGCATTTAGTTGTTGACTGAAGTCCAGTCTGTGTGTGCTTATAGTGAGGGCAGCACATTTCTGTTAAGGAGTGGCTGTCACAACATGTATACTCTGGACAATAATGAATGCTATGAATTAAAATGATATGGTCTGGAAACAATGTGAGCTCATCTATAACAGTTTCTTGGCTCTTAATGTTCATTTATCTTTGTCCCCATGTGTCTGTTAGAAACTGTAGATGTTTGGAGTCGGTCCGAGCAACTGGACAGTGGCTGAGTCAACATAGTCAAGATGTTCTAAGACTGGAAAAGGACCTTAGAATTTACCTCGCACCTTAAACTCATTGATGGAGATATTTTGAGACTAATTAGCATTAGCTTTAGCATTGAGACACAAACTGTCCTACAGTGAAGTATTCATTTTATTTGTGTAGTGTTTAGCATGTTGTCGGTGACATCCACCTGCAGCTCCCTGTCCACTGCCTTATCTTTAAATATTTATTAATTTTAGCGTGACTTGGCAAAAACCTCATAGAGATACAACTGGACAGGAAGTAACAGTGAGGTTGCCGAGCGCACAGAGCCAATTTAGTTGTTCACCTATATCAGATAATATACATAGGTATGATGTATTACCTTGATATGTTTTGACGATAACTGCTGTCTTCATCAGAAATGTGATGTGTCTTAACAGCTGGTCAGGCGTGGTCAGCCCAAGTAACCTGTCAGGTCTATTGGACTGACCATGCCCCCTGGTGGTCGATGGTTGTCGGAGAAGTGTGTCCAAGGTGTGAGAGAGTTGGAAAGCTCCCTTGTTTCTATTCAGTGTATGTGCCTCATTCCCTGATCTCTATTGCTTCTGAGTTTCTATTTATTGGATTCTTGGTTGATGGTCCGTGCGTTGTTCGAGTCTATAACGTAGTTGATCCATTTGCAGTGATCTCAGATGGCCCATGATATCTGACAAAGACGTAAGTTAGCGTCAAAACATGTCAAAGTGATAGATCATCTCTTACCTATAATTAGAGATATCTGAGTCTGATATAGATGAACAACTAAATTATTCTATTAACAAGACAAGATGAATATTCCTAAACTATTGTAAGGACTTCAACCTCCACTGAAGATTACTTCATTCATATGTGAAAATGTTTTTGGCCCTGAGTCAACTCCACCTTTAATGTTACGCAGACATGACCTAAGCAAAAAATGGTGGACTAGGGAGATCTCAAAAAATGGGCACCTTTTAGAATGACTGGAGACACTGTTCAGACAAGCATTGAGTGACTTGAGTTTGATGTTGTAAGGCAGTGTACCCAGCGAGAATGCACAGTGCCACAGGGAGGGCATACAGACAGCACTCAGAGAGATCCTTTGCCATCGTGGCCCTGCTGGATTTCAACAGCAGAGACTAAATAGAAACTGTCATAAAAACCAAAGCAGAGTGTTAAAAAGAGGCCATGTTTAATCTAGGCTGCAATCCATCTGACTTTTGGTTTGTGCTCATAATATGGCGCTGACAGACGCACACATTTGTGCTGCATGGATGACTCCAAACCTCCAGTCTTTTGGTTGGGCACAGATTGGTAAAACTGTGGTTGTCTGAGTGTCACCATGGCGACGTCAGCAGCAGCGCACCTTGGACATCTTGGTCAAGCCTGAATAATCATGGTCCGTCTCTGTAAACATTGCCAAAAAAGTCTAACGCTTACGTGGTAGTCATTTTAATTTCTCCAAAGGGATTTATGTGAAAGTGTGCACTTCTTATCCTGGTCCTATAAAACACTGTATATGGACAGATATCCTTGTGCTTCAGCAGATCTTGTACTCACGAGAAAAGGATGTGGTTTATGAAAATATGGAAGAATGCGAACACAGCATAAATGAGTCTCTGTGGAGCCTTGATGATATAATCTTTATATTCCTATAAACAATATTTCCTGACAGAAAAAGGAAATGTCTTGCATCACATATTAAAATTATGTTTTATATTCTGAACAGTGGAAAGCTTTTGGGAACGCATCTGCTCTCTTTTTACAGATCAAGACACTAATTCATTTTATACTATCAATATTTTCTCTCAGTTCACTTGTTGCTTAAAACCTCTCATCAGTGAGTTCAGAAAAAAACATTACAACGAGGAGTTTTAGAATAAGCCAAAAGATTGTGTGACTCGAATTACTGCCACAGATGTCGGGCGGGTTTCGTACTGTGTGTTTTAATGAATGTATCAGATGAATGGCTTGATCTCCCTCTGTCTTCACCACAACTGCCACAGTATCACATGTCCGACTAAAGCCATATGCAGAGGAGGAAAGTAGGTTCTTCTGTTGTGGGTGTATTAACACAAACCTATTTTAGTAGAAGAAATGTTAGTATACTAATTAATTATGCCAATATTTGACTTATATTAGTATTAGTGCAAGTTAGTATAAAGTTTTTATTGTAGCAGTAAAAGGAACAGCAGAAGTAGTAGTTGTAATGGAAAAAGTAGTTATAGCAGTGGTAAAGTAACTTAATGTAAATTTTAATATTATTATGCACGTAACTGTACTTTGAAATGCAGTACTTGATTAAATGCATGCCAAGTGGGAACTGTTTTCCATTGCAGGAGATAAGTCACTTTAATTATGTACAAACAGATATAACAAAACAGTTTGTGTTTATTGCATTGCGTTTATTCATAATCTCTGCAGAGGCCACCCATAAACAACAGCAGGCCTGACTGGGAGATCTGGACCACCATCAATGGTCACCAGCGCACTGCCCCTGCCCTGCCCCACATCTTAATTTACAACTCAACAATGTGGACTCCTCCTTCATAAGCACACATGGGCCCCTATATAAATCCAAGTGGAAGGGAGTCTGCTTTGATGCTATCAGAAGTAACTATCCTTTGCCTCTCTAAATGACAAATATAGTGGACTTATGACTGTAAAAACAGCTTAAATGGCTACACTTTCTGTATTCCAAACAGCATAGTGGAGTGTGTAATTATGGAGAAGCTTCACATTAAGATTTGAACCACCCGGGGAGATTTGTGCGGCTGTGTTTTATATGGTAACTGTCAGTGAAAACATAACAATCTGGGGTTTGTTTTCCTCGTTCATTGAAGTTGTGGACTGCTGTGCTGCCTCTAAAACAAATGGAATCAATGCATTTTTCTTGAATTACTAATTTATTCAAGTTGGGCAAGAGCAACTGGATATATTTACTGTTTAGAATTTAAAAGAATATTTTCCAAGTCATGCTAGCCCTGTTATGTGTGATATCCGTATTTTACTTATCCTGATATTGCCTGGGATCCAGAACACACACTTCTTCAATACTTGATGTGAGTCTAGTCTCTGGTGAATCTCCCCGTTTTCAAATGGGCGTGATTGACGGGTGAATTAGCCAATCGGGGACACGCATGATCCGTCCGTATTGGAAAACATAAAGGAAAAAAATATCACGGGGGGGGCTGAAAAACATTGCAGATTTCTGCACAATTAATGGGGGAAGCACTAAACTCTGTTAATCTGAGGTGAGATAAATGTGATTTTATTTGTAAATCACAGGCGACCAATGAGCTCCTTCGCACTGAAAAAAGGTGAGATAAATGTGATTTTATTTGTAAATCACAGGCGACCAATGAGCTCCTTCGTCACTGAAAAAAACAGATCTGATTGTACGATCACGTTTGACCGGGCTTGAGACGCAACAGAGGACGCGGGGACCAGACTGATATCAATCTGTATAAAAAAAACAAAGATATTCTGGATTTGCCAGACAAATCTAGAGAGCAAACACAACCTTGAAATTAGAGAGAAGATGGAAATGGGTACACTAAAAAAACTGTGAAGTAGTGAGTTTTAGAAGTTTTATGTTTATAATGTAATGCAATGGAAGCTACTTGTTGAAACATATAGGCTATTGATTTCAAATTTGAAGGCCTAGACTTTTTTCCAAAATGGTGAAATTAATTGAGAAAATTTTTGCAGGCTTTTTCTTCCATCTTGTATTTCATAGCCTTCATGTGTTGTGACGTGAAGTCAGCCAAAACATATTGGTGAACCCACCGAGTCTGCTCTCTGTCATTGTTTGTTGAGTTGTTCTTGGAATCCACTTTGTGATGACAGCAAAGTCGTACTCGTGTTTTCCATCAAATCTTTTCATCTGGTTCTGCACCACTGAACTCACTGGTCTATTATTACCAAACTAGACTTTGGTATTCAAGCCCATAGCAACTGCTGATTACTGAGAAACAGTAGGCTGTAGACCTTTCTATGGGCTATAGCTGATGACAAGGTTTTAGTAGTTTAAATTTAGAAAGAAAAAAAATAACTACAATTTATTATTTTATCTAGTCTTCTGTTAATTATGTTGGATTTGATGATTTATGAACAAACAAAAACCCGATAAATTCCGTATGTTGTGAAAATAACCAAGCTAATGACGCATCCTTTTCAACTTTTAACATAATTTGTCTTTATTGAGCTGCTCATTCTATTGGGCTACAAATTGTTACGTCACCTGCACCCGATGTAAGCCCCGCCCACCAATTAACGACGAGCAGAAACGACTAAACAGGTGCTCCGCGTCCACTCACGACCAAGTATGTAGGCCTGTGCCAAGTTGATGTTTACAGTGATGTTTATTTAGAATGTCCAGTTTTCCAGCAAAAAAACAATCGGTTAGGTTGAAATAGGTATGTCAAGTGTCACGGGTCGACAAAACAGGAACAGTAACAGGAACAGGAACAGGACTGATCACAACTTTGAAGCGATCAATTGAACAGCATTACGCACCACGTCGGTTCCATGAGGACAACGCGAAGAAGCTCAACTCAAAGGTAAGTTACGAGAATTGTTTTTTTACCAAGTCAGTGAAATGGTGGCGCTGTTTTTTTGTTTTTACTAATATTTGATGGATACATTTCTTGATTATAGCTGCCACTGCGCTATGTTGCTATGCGCTTGAGTCATATTTGGAGTAGACTGTTTAATTTAGGCCCAATTTTACATCTTTTTCCTGTTAAACACTATTTGAAAGGCACTTCATCAAAAAGGGAACATCTGCATTCTATTTTGAGACCATGCTGCCGAAATTAAAATAATTCGTTGACCATCACTGCCCCAACAGTGTAAACCAAAGATATCCATCAATGTTGTGTGGCTTACTGAGGTCTTTGGGTTTGGACAGGCGTACAAACCGTGAAAAACAAGTTGGTGAAATATTTGTGTTGTCCTTTTTCACTGAAATGAAAACATTTATTGTGAAAAAGTGAAAAGATGTTCTCATTTATATCACATGCTTCTATTTGGTTATGGATAAACACTTTTATTAGTGTTTTATTGGAAGGGAATATAAGTCAGTAAAAGCCATCTCGACCTGGCGTTTTCAGTGTATTCGTGAGAGATGCAAAAGAACACAGTATTTTGAAGTGTTTGGTCTATGTCTCCTTTTGGCTATAAACCACCTCTCTGGGCCTTGTTCTGGTCAGGTCTCCAGACTCTTGGGGACCATTTCAAAAGCCAGGCAGGCTGAGTGTTACATATTGGTGGTTATATGGTGGTTTAGACTTAGACCTGGGTCAAATGAATCATCCTGTCTTCATATGCAATGTCTTATTTTGGTCCTGGAGGCTTAGTTCTCATATTAGCTCTATTGAAATTTTGGGATCTAATCTTGGTCTGTGGTGCACCATGTCTTGGATAGGTTTCCTGTGTTTGAGTGTGGAGTAAAACAATATTGTAGCAGGAAGTCAAATGGTTTGTAGTATTAATCTATTGATTTGTGTATACCTATGGTGTCCAAAAGTAGGTTTTTAGATCTCCTACAGTTGTCACGCAATCTTGGCATGCACCTCCAAACCGCACACTGGCAGTGGTCACGGCTGAGAATTCACATAGAAACTAACCGTGTCGGCCACAATTCAAACTTTTACTGGAGTTTCAGAGATTGTGGATTATTGTTGCGCACTGGGATGTACACATTATGTCTGAGCCTTTTACTGGATTTGCAGAGCTTCAGATTGATGGTGGAAGTGGAAGACCCTTTTTGATAACATAAGAAGGTGAAAGGTAAACCAGATGTCCAGATATTGCTGAGTTAAGACGAAATCTATGCAATCTATATGCTTTAAAATCACACCCATGCCAGGTAAGGGTCACTAATGTTTAATTTGGTTAGTTTTAAGATAAAGGATGTAGGTACAGAAAATGGCCCATTTCCTTAAAACACCGTTAACTTATTACACAAGAGATCCAGCTGTGTTATTTATCCTTCAAATCACTACTGAACAGCTTTGTGTGAATAAAAGTTCAAACGTTATGAGATGTTAGGCCAAAAGCACCCAGTAAATAGTGTTATTAAAGGCCCAACCAGGGTGTCCTCTTAAAACCCATAACATGAAACTGATACCCGATCCAGAAAATGTTTCAGTATCGGCGCCGATATTCGATTCCAGTATAGGTATTGGTGCATCCCTACTTAATATCGGCTATGCATCAACAGTGTCAGTGTAATGTGAGCTCTTTTATTCTACATTTTGTGCATTTTTGCTTACTCTGCTCTCTGAGTAAAAGTTTTTGGTTCAGTTTTGTGACATTAATGTAACCTAGATGTTTGATGCCTTAACAACACAAGCGTTGACTTGGCAAACTGTTTGTGATGATGGGGCAAAGATGCCTACTTAACCACAGGAGGCAGTAAAACACAGGTTTGTACTTGTAAATTCTGTTACTGGGATTTCCAACCACAGTTTCCAACTCACTATTCCTAATACAATCACTCAGGATGACTAACTTCCTTTGCCTCAAATTTGGATGGATATCACAACCTCTCATTGCTCCCATCACTTTGTAACCCAATGAGTGATTTAAGCAGTTTAGCCTGTAGCTGTCCCGCACAGAGCCGCGGTGAGAGGTAGGAATAATAACTAAACATTTGATTTGGCTCGCATGTGTATGTCCATGTTATTTCATCAGGACTCAGAGGGACATACATTGCATACAAGGGTGAGGTCCAACGATGAGGCAGTTACTGGCCATTTGGGAGAGGAGGAGCTTCCTGATCAGCTTTGTTCAATAACCTCTAAATCTGGGTCCACAGGACACCGGAGGATGTCTTTACTGGAGCCAAAACCCAGTGAGAGAGTTCAGCTGCTGCACACCTGCTGCTCCATCTGCTCCCCTTCACTTGTACCTGGGCAGACCTGAGAGTGTTTTGTTTTTTTTTTGTTTTTTATTAGTAAGTGGTCTCCAGAATCAGGCTGTAATAAAAAAAAATTCCAGATAAGTATTATGATTTAATTTGCAACTTGTTCCTAAATGTATGGGATCCTTGTATTTGTATACATGTTTGTAGAGGCCCAAAGAGCAGCAGGTTAGGCTAGCTACATTTTCTGCTGGGTATTTTGTTGCCTTTGTAATTCAGAGGTTGTTTAGAATTGTTGAAAAAGAGCTCAAACTTTGAAGCTGAAGTGAGTCCAAACAAAATGATTTAAATTGAATCTGGACTCAGACTTCAAATGACCTTAATAAAAGACCCTGCACACCGCCAGACGTCCCATTATCACAGTTTGTGGTTCTTAGTAAGATCAAATGACTCGTCACAATCTAAACTATTTGTTTAGTCCTCTTTCTCAGTCACAAAAATGACGTTGTTTCCCCTCATCAAACCTAAATGCTGCCAAAAAGCCTGATCTGGATTTCCCAGCAAAGCAACACGAAGTGGAACTATTCAGAGGTCATGAAACATTAGCCGCGGCTCCCAGCAGCTGAAGCGTGATGGACGCACTGGAACATTAACAAGTCACATTCTGTTTTTGAAGATGGAGTTTGTCATTTGCTTAAGATGTTAGCGGTATTGACGTGCAATGAGAGTGAAATCCCCAAAGCAAGGATCGGGTTTTATATGTGACTCATCCGACTGTTGTTCTGGCTGTACAAAGCAATTTCCATTTTCAGGGTTTCACTTTTATGACTTTAAACAAGCTGTGATTAGATGTGTATAGCAGCTGTCTCAAGGAGAGTTTCCCTTAACACTTTTTTATCTTGAGTTGTAAATTTGACATTTATTTAAATTGAGTACCTTGAAAGCTCAACACTCGTGTAATGCACACTTTAATTTTACCAACTACTGCTCAAAGGAAGTGTGTCGAAGGGGTGCACAGCAGGTAGGCCACCTCAGTCACTCCTCAATAGACTGGTCTGTACAGTTCCGCTGTGTTAGCCTCTTATTAGAGGTGAACCACAAAGATCTAAACCCACACGCACTAAACTGGTCCAGCTTGTTAAATTTCAGACTACAGATTTGATCTATGTATTGTGTAGAATGAGGCTTTAATGGTAAATGATCTCATTGGAGTCTGCCTGAGAAGGACCGGGCAAATAAAAAGTACCTTTTGTATCCAAAGAAACCTGATGTAAATATACAAACATCATTACTTCATAGATCACTTGGCACTTTTTTTGTGACCCACATAGTTTGCTATATTTCTTTTGGAAATTTTAGTGTCTTGTTATTGCTACACAAGAGTTTTTTCTTTTCTTTTGTTGGGCTTTTTATTTGTTTGGAATTCTTTGTTTTTCACCACAGCAAATCATCTTTCATCTTGTGTTGTCACAATGCTAAAATTTCAAACTAAATTTCGATACTTAGGAAAAGGCTCTGCACTCAATACAGAGTTCCATACAACAATCATAATACAACCACTCAAGACAATAGAATGGAATTTTCAAATACAAAAACATTTGTAGTTTATTATAATATTACTTAATAGTTTTCAAGGTCATAAGTCTGGCCCATTTGTGATTTTGAAACTTAATGCTATGAGTCTAGTTTCGATAAAGGTTTTAGTACTGTATGGATAGTTGTTTTGACTACCCTCTCACATATCCAGATTTTGGACTGGTGGTATATTTGGTGTAGTTATTCTGTGATGGACTGTGGAGCATATACTTGAACTAGAACCCAAAGCAGGCTGATCTCTTAAGTCATATGCTAATCCTAAAATCACATTGTCACATCCTTTAGTCCAGCACATAAACATTTATTACAGGGTGATTGGTTTAAGATTGTGGTTTACATTTTCTTTTCGCTCTTCATCTAATACTTCCATTACAAGATCTGCAGGCTGTGAGTCATCTATTGTCTGTTGCTTCATCTGACAAAGGCTCCCAGTAGAAAGCCCCTATTTCATATTTATGTCACTCTTTGGCTCCTTTTGAAGAGGCAAAGGGAATTTTATTTCAACAGATAATTGATAACTTTAACTTGTAATTGTAGTGTTTCCCTGTGATGTCAATAAGACATTATAGTTGGACTTTGTGGCGCGCTCACAAACTGCTCATTTACACGCTATAATCAGTACCGGTGCTATTCTTTCGTCTAAATATGACTCCATGTGCTTGGTAATGGCTTGAGTTTTTAAGATGCAGCTTAATGTAATGGTCTTCAAAATCAGTCGGGGGGGATGAGGTCAGTCTGAGTAGGTTGAATTGTGCCAGTTCTCCACAAGAGGGCATAGACGGCGTTGCTCTAGGGGACTAACTCCTCTTGGACATGGCATTGGAACATTAAGTAATCCTTTATAAACTGTATGTCAACTATAATATGTGCAAGTGGCAATCAAACTTGTTTCATAAATTACTTTGCAGTCTCAACATGATTAAGTATGGAGTTGTGTTACAACTCTAGAATAGCAAACTCTATACATAATTTACCACAATGATGAATTTCATTTTCAATACAGTTTTCACTTCATGTGTTTTTTGGTTTTTTTGGGGTTTTTTTTTTATCTTTACCAGTATCGGTCTGTGTAATCCCTCAGTCGTCCAGGTATGATCCATAGTAAAAGAAAAATTCAAACCTGTCAATTGAACTGAAGAAGCAGCTTGGATGAGCAGCAAACATCTTCACTCCGACAACAGATTTGAATTTTTATTTTACTATATACCAGTATTTATACTTAA
The DNA here is from genome assembly GCA_000787095.1 of Periophthalmodon schlosseri. NCBI lineage: Eukaryota > Metazoa > Chordata > Actinopteri > Gobiiformes > Gobiidae > Periophthalmodon > Periophthalmodon schlosseri. Next base: position 282,149 of record KN483111.1, on the reverse strand, counting down.
TCAATACTAATACTAAATGTGATGGTTTTTATGAATCTGATTTGTATATATTCAGTCATATAGCCTCATTATTGGTGTAAATAATGAACATTTATAGTTCCAGTATGTTCTCCAGGTCCTGAAAGTCACAACTGTCATTTCTAACTAGTTCATTTGCTGCTTAGTGCACTTTAACGCTTACCATGTTTTAACCAATCTACCTTGACCTATGTCTGTCACGATAAATACTATAACAAGTTATCGTTCAATATATGAGAGATGGAACAATCATTTTTGGGGGTCAATATTTTTTTCTTTATACTAGTGGGAATATTTGGTTATTTTTTCTGCAGTATAAGAGTGAGCTGTAGAAGGTTGAATTAAACTAAAACTACAGTCTAATTACTAAATTGTTGCATTCTGCTATTTGATTGAAGCTCATGTTTTTAACAATATTGCACATTTAGAATACTTTTTGTGGATAATTCTTTTTTGGTTTCAATGTTGTCGTTTGTCATCTATATTTACGTAAGCAACATATCGCACTTCAAAATGTGTTATTGTGGCCAGAGCCAGAGATGAAGAGGTTTCCTACAGCTGCTATATGCCTTTAGTGCTTCCCAGCCGCTCCATGCACAGTGCTGAGGCAGCAAGGGCTATGAAGTGGTCACATGGGCTCACCTGCCGGTCAGCACCTCGTCTAGCGCTGACCCGGGACACAATCACAGCTTGATTTAGTGGAGCATGTGGTGAGGGCTGCTGCTCGTCCTTGCAGTTGGTGTGCCATTACACATAAGATTGACTTTGTGCATGGCACCATATGTCAAGTCTATGTTTGGGTTCAAATGAAAAACATGGGACATTAGTGCCTATTACGACATAGGATATTTGAACAGCATTACCTGGTTTCAATCTTTATTGAGAGTATAAGACAGAAATCTGTTAAAACATGTCTTTTTAAATGTATTGCTTGTGGTTTTAGTATCAGGACTGTAAAATTATTACTTGTAAAATCACTTTATATCCTTAGTTGGATGTTTAGAACATATGTTGTTTTTTTTTTTGTTTTTTTCTCATTTTTAATCAGCTATTTTTGAAGCACTTTTTATTATAAATAAAATTCCTACAAGCTGCTCACCTTTAGCAGCAAGTCTTGAATTGAGCTGGAAGTGGAACCAACAACCATTTTAATGCAAAACTCTGCAAGTCAAGATGGGTTGAGTGTCCTGACTGGCTCTTACTCTTGTATCGTTATCATAAACTTTTTGTTTTTTGTTGCATTTAAATGGTCTTTTAAGGTTTTGCAACCAGGTGTTAAACTGAGTGACCCAGCCCTCTCTCTACTCTTAAGTAGGTGAAAGGCCGACCTTGAGTGAAAGATGTAGTTGCTGTCTATACTGGGCCTGTGCTCTACCATTAGCCTTCTCCCCATAAAGCTAATTCATACCTCTGGACAGTGTGAGGTGTAAACACAGGGGCAGCTGGTGAGACAGCCGTGCGCTGCTATTGAGGCTATAATGCAGTTCACTTTGAATTCACTCTTGTCTGAAGGACCCCAGCTTGGAGACGGCCACACAAAAGAAATATTTGTCCAAAGTGCCCAAGCAAACAGCCAAAGGAGGACTGAACTTTCCCATCACAGTACGGTGTTTTGAATGACGTGCAATTGAAAGAACAGCAGGTTCGGATTTAAAAACAGCCAGAAGCAAGAGTGACCACTGACAAATTATGCACCTGTTCCATTACACTGTGCCCTGGGCAGAATTTGGCTGGCCAAAATAGATTTTATGATAATGAAACCGCCTTCAGACTAAACAATGGTTTGGCTGCATTTTCAAAGCCAGCAAGGAACTGGTATAAAACATATTCTTTTTCAGCCATGCTTACTCACATTAATATTTATCTTCTGATCTTTAATATGTTGTTGTAGTGACCACATAAAAGTTTTAACTTTGAAGAAACAAGCCAAATCTTTATGGAAGGCCAATGATTACCATATGTAAACATTAAGGATAGCCCCATTGTGGTATAGCTCATGCACTTCTCAGAAAATGATTTCTCCTTTACTTAATATATGTGAGCTTCTCCAGCAGCAGCATTACAAAAGTCAGGAAGTCTCTCTGTCATTCTGAAATAGTTTAAATCTGTAAATTCATTGAAGACTTTGTTTCCGCTGTAGTGGTGACTCCAATGGGCTTCCAGAGTGCTGTGAAAGTGGTTGCCACGGCAGTGAAAGCGGCCTGTTTGCTCATGTCCAGACCAGCAGAATGGATGAGGACGCAGATGGTTTTTCTGTCTGCTGGACCTTTCTCCTGACCTGGCCCCTGTGTATTTGGAGAAACATGGAAACCTTTGCCGGAATAGATAGGCATTTTATTGAACAAGGGAGGCTTTTACCCCACCTCTGAAAAGGAAGCAGGAGACAAGCAGGAAAAATCATTTGAATAGGGAATTTGGTTAAGTATAAATAATGGAAAGGCATGCTCTCTGTGACACGTTTATTTGTGTAGCACATGTCGAGAAATGATACAAAGTAGGAGTCTTGATGCAGCCGAGGCGTTTCCAGGCCTTGCCCTCAAAGCTCCCCAGAGCCATAGTCATAAAACTTCAAAGTCTCAACTCAAAAAAATCATCTGGGCTTGTTCTAGTCTCCATGCTGATTACTTGTGCTGTTCGACCTTAAACGTGGGGGATTCACTGAAGAGGCAAACCAAGTGCATCTCCAAAAATTGTGTCCAAGAAACACAGCACTTGGCTTGGATGGCTGCTGCCGTATCTTAAGTTAATACTGATACCCTATTAGGAGACACAGGGCTGAAACACTTTTTCCATGGCTGATCTTCCTTTTTTCCACTGCAAAGTAATATTTGCTGCCTCAGTGGTAGCTTTGTTTTGTTGTCTTAACAACATCAGAGTAGATTTGCATCAGGTACAGGCTCTTTTTGTGCATTTATAAACTCATAAAGGCTTAAAAATGTAATCCATCTTTATCAGGACTAGCCTGTGTTAGACCGGAGCCTGCCCATGTACCTGGAGCCAATTTGACTTTGCCACCGCTGCAGTTAAGTGATCTAGAGGCAATTGTTTCTGAGGTTGAAAGGGCAGTAGTTTACTTGTCCTTTCAAGGCGTCTTATCTGACAGATGAAGTGTGCATTTGTTGGCATTTTTTAAATCACAACTGTTGTGTAATACCAAAGCATGTGCAGTTTCTCCTAAGTATTAAAGGTCAGCTGCGTTATGACCTTGTTAAATGCTGAAGTGAAAATGAAAGGGGGCAGGGCTTCCATAGTGCAGTTGTGACTTGCTGACAGGTGTAGCGTGGTGAGGGGTTAAAGGTGAAGTTGGAGTTGCCATGCCAATGCAGGTCTAAAACTGTCTGGTAAACATGCTGCTTGGGCAGAAACCAGTGTTTATGAGGGTTTGTAAGAGTGTGTTAAAATGTGAACTACCATTTCCTGCCTGCAGATTTGAAAGACATGCAGTAATGAGTTTATACTGTCAAATCAAGTCTGTCTTCTCTGAGAGTTTCATGTGGGGCTTGTCCTTGGGCACGTGTAAGTGTGATAGAAAAGTATTCTGTGGCTGTCACTTTTCAGCTGTGTTATTCCCAAATGAAATGGCTTCATGTTTCAGATAGTGGTCCTCAGACATTTCCCCTGACAGCAGTTGTGAGCGAGCTGACACGTATGTTAGACCTTGTGGAACAGAACTTAGTTTCAGAAGTGCAGTACGGCCACATTAACATCAGGTTAAACCAACATTGGGAGTGGGAGTGAGCCAACATCATTAGAGAGCGGGCCAGGCTGCAGAGTCACGTTACATTCAGACCTTCAGAGCTGCCCTCAACCTGAGCATTAGCCTTCACCATACAAGAGCTGAGTAAGAATACAAACAAGGGAAGCATTTACAATTTTGGATTTCACCATTACTTTTTCCAACATGTACACTATTGAATATTAATTACTAGGCAAGACATGACAAAGAATAGCAATTTTTATACAACTGGTGAAGAGAAAAGCTTCATTATATCAGGAATAGGGATGGGACATGATCTCGTGCCGCAACATTGTGCACATGTGGAAATTCTAATGCTATACGAAAAAAAGTAGAATGATTAAGACATAAAAAAACAACTGATCAGTTTTTATGAATATATTAGCTTTGAGCAAATAAAGCGTCTCTAAATGGGCAAGGACATAAACATAAAGCTAAACATTTTATATTTTTTAAACTGCACTTGTTCTGTCTCCATTCAACAGTTATGGATCAACACTTAGTAGTGGCGCCATTTCAAACCACTTGCAATCACTTCTGCCTTTGACATTTTTCCAACCGATGGTTTTCAGCTCGGGCTACATGAAAACATCAGACGGGAGACTAATTTCTCAACAGGAGCACGCCGTAATCCAGTGACACCATGCTAATGCTGCAGCCTTCAGATGTCTGTGGCCTGGATGTGACATCATGCCGCGAGGTTAACCCAGTGCTGGGTCAGGCCCTAATGAAAGCCACACTAGAGCTATTACACTCACCAAGAGAAAGTTTAGCCTGTTACCAATAGCAAACCACCACCACCACCACCACCATCCTCTCCTCTCCCTGTCCTCTACACCCCAGCCTCCCCCCTCCTTTACCAGCTGGCTAACAGATGGGAGGACCTGTTGGCCAAGAAAACGAAACGAGAAAAAAAATGTTATGAAGATGAGTGGAAAGAAGTTTAGCATTCATGTATACAAAATGCTAAGTATATGGACGTTTGAATGGGCACTTGGGGAGAGATTTTTTTCCTGGTGGCGAGGCTGTGCGTAGGGGTGACACTTGGCCAGGGTTGCTTCTTCACTCATATGATGCTAGCGTTTGGCGCGTGTTTGTTTACAAGGCTTGCGAAACGGAGGAAGTCAGATTGTGCGGGGGAAGGTGATGGGAATGTCAGAGGATGGGAGATGGAGTGGGCAATGGCTATTCAACCCCTCCGCTTTGTGTGTGTGTGTGTGTGTGTGTGTTTGCATTAGCGGTCAAGGAGTTGCACAGGGGAACCATCTCTTTCCCGCTGATATTTACCTTCCAGGCCCTTCAGAGAGGAAACCAGTGGGCGTGGTGGGGATCAACAGGGACTTGTCCTGCTAGATTCCTTTAAACAC
>KN483111.1:227813-259620 GCA_000787095.1 Periophthalmodon schlosseri | reverse complement strand
CCCCGCCCCTCCCCCCTTCCCCCAGGTCTGTTGTTTTTTCTATACCCTTGCTGCTCCCTGTCCCTGCTCCCTACTGTATATTCCTTGGTTGCTCCGTCCGGCCCTTTGCCTTTCATTTCTCCTCTGTACATTCACAACCAACTGTGCGTGTCCTCTGCTGCCTCCCTGCTGGACACCGGGGCTCCCCAACTCTCAGCTTTAGCTTGAACCCGAGAAGATCACATTTCTAGATATTCTGTAGGGTGGGCAATATTGACATACTGTTTTTGGCATTATTTCAACAACAATATTCAGACAATGTTTTAACATTGCATCAGGAATGTGCTAAAATGTGCCTGTAAAAAGTCTTGTGTTGAGGTTCAAGTATTGCACAAAACGTGAATCAACTGCTTATCTTTGATTTTCTGTTGGTCAAAAATCTTTGAAGCCCTCTGAGGGGACTGCTGTTGTGAAGTTGGTCTATACAATATATTGAATTAATTGAATACATTCAGCTTTAAAAATGTCTGCTACCATTCATAGTAGTGCATAGACCTTCCCAATAGTAATATGGCCATCTTCAACTCCACTTATTTTTTTCTTTTCCAAAGCCAAGAAAGCAATCACTAAACTTTTCCATTTCCTTGTCAATAATCCAGACCACATCACTGCAGTTGGTTATGTTGTCAACATTGATATTGATATTGAGATTCTTAAAATTCCAACAAAGAATATTCCTTTTTTCACTTGCAATACAATCTGCTTTCATTCATATTCAGGCTATAATCTGTTGCTTCCGCTCCCTTCATACTGCCACAGAGACCGGATCACAGCTATGACACCCCTATGTATCTCATTTAGCCATGGAGAATGAGGTTAGTGAACCGAGCAGCCCCCCAACACTGGCCTCTGCTGCACCTGCACACCAGGCCTACGATAGGCTGAGCAGACTCTGGGACGGGACAACACTGGGCAAGCTAAAGTGGGCTCAAATTAGACACATGCTGTATTTTATAATGTTGTGTTTCATTATAAATTCTTGGTACATTCTTTCAGGGGATTGAATACGGATTTGGTCTGACCCCCTACGGGTCACTCAGTCATTCATAAGATCAGGCTATTTAATAGACCTCCCTCAATCGCTGCTTTTGTCTCACAGTGGAAGTAAAAAAAAATTCAGACCACTCTGAATAACCAATGTTTCCACTATTTTCTTGTTATCGCCGCTCCTTGCCGTCTTGTTTTCCTCCACTGGGATCAGTTTGCGTTGCCGTGGATCTCTGCTGTTTACAGATGTGCTCAGCTCTTGCAAAAACAGTGCTGCTCCTCGGTGGGGTGGCCATCTTTTTAATCCAGTAAAGAGCGCAGGGATTTGGTAGCCCCTGGCCCGCCCGAAGGCCCTTTTGGAAACCTCTCGGCCGTGAGAATGGGGAGGGGGGCTGGGGTGTGTGCGAAGCCATGCAGGAGAGGCTGGTTCGGGACAGTCTTTGTGAATTTAGTTAATCTAATTTGAGCTCTGTTCCTCCAAAGCGCCTTCTCTCCTTTTCCACTGCCCCTGTAACAAACATCAGGCCTGGCTAGGGACCGTTCACATCCTTAGTTCAAAATGGGCTTTATCTAGTTTAATCCAATATCCTTGTAAGTGAACCTAGGAGGACTCAGATAGGAGCCCCTCTGATATTTGCGTGTTTGTGCAAAGTAATCAGATTGTTAAGTGATACCAGACTATAAATTCTGTGTGAAGAGGGCAAGTTTCACGTGACGGCCCATTCACACCTAGATAGATTCTCCTTTAGAGTCCTTGATCAAGCTAATACACAAGCAGGCATCAAAGAGCGGCCGAGCTGTTGACGCTTCTTCTAATATGTAAATGATCTCTGCAAGGCCGCTTCACACCTCTGATTAACCCTTTGTGGGATATCAAACAAGCATTAACTCATTAGTGCCAGCTTTTGAACTCGTGCTCTCATAATCCTTTTTTAATGCCTTAGCTAGTTGGATGTTGGCTCAACAAAATGATGAATGTATATTTTGTAAAGTAAGCCGTAAAAGCTACTGTTTTTCTGGCTGTAAACCCAAACCCGCCTTATCTCAACGTCTTCCCTCTTTCTTTTGCCGTAGCTTTGTAATTTTAGTGTCTTCCCCTCTGCCCTCCTTCTTTCACTTAAGGCAATAGGTGGTGAGGGCCAGGAATGCGGCCGTGGGACTGTAAGGATTTATCACACGTAGGTGCGAGGGGTGCTGCCTGTGCTCCTGTGCCTTGCAGATGTAACAGTTTAGTGCCAACAGCAGTCCCACCATGGAGCCGGTGCAGTCTTTTATTGCTGCTTCAGCTTGATTCTGCAGGACCACATACTCCGTAGCTGTAGGGGAAGAAGGGGGTCATAGACAGGGGAGAAGTTTATACGTGTCTCTTAAGGCTTTTATGTGAGCTGCTAAGTAACGTTAACAAGACAAATATAAATACACAGTCTTTATATCCTGTTATAGTGCTAAGGGGATACTTGGTCCATGCTCAAGGCTCATTAAGCCCTCACGGCAATGTGTGCAAAAATTAGCTGTGCATATATTGACCAGTCGTGCTAATTGGCTAGATACGTATAGCTAAATAAACAAAAATACTTACTTAAATGCAATAACTTCATTTGATGGCACATATACAGCTTGAATAAAATTTTGTTAGCAATATTTTTCTTATTTTAAAAGTATAAGGGACCAGAAATAAACAGAAGTAGGATTGACTTGCATGTAAAATATTGTACTTTACTAATGTATTTTCAGATGAGTAAAGTCTGCAGGGGATTCTGACAGCTAAAGGCAACAGTTAATAAAATCAATAAGAAATCAAACTGCTTTCTCGCAGAATGTCACTGTGCAAAACACATGAATTCAGACAACTTTTCATCCGTGCACTGAAATGTACTTCTATCCTTATCTCTGACACAGTGTATTGGCCACTCTCTCTCCTGCACTTTCTCTCCTCCCCTTGCCTCTCTCTCTCCCTCACTCTCTCCCTCCCTCCTCCTCTTCCTCTCAGGTTACGATGACTAGGGGGGTTTTCTCCTGCCTCACTCTCTACAGTGTCTTGTATGGGAGTGTGCGTGTTTGAATGCGTGTGTGTGTCTCCCTGCCTTGTGTCCTTGTTGTCCCTGCCTCCCCACCCAGCAGCCGCACCGTGATTGGCCGGGACTCGCGGGGGCTCCTTGACACAGCAGCAGCGGTGGTGGTTTGGTAGTGGTGCTGCCGACTGCTCCGGGACGTGTTTCAACAGATGGTGGAGGTTGCAGAGTGTCATCACATCGGAGAGAGGATTAGAGGAGAGAGGTTGTCTCCCAGGAGCTGTGTGGTCGTGTCCCCCCCTCTCCTCCTTCAGTACGAGTCTTGAGCCCTAAAAGCTGAAGCACTCCCCACTCTCTCTCTCCCTATGAGCAGAGCAGGACCCGGCAGAGAAGCAACACGCGGACAACACACAACTTGGAGCAATCTCACTTGGAAATCTTTCTGCTCCTTTTCCTTTCAGGTACGACTTTTGTCACTTAGTTTTCCGTGCTTTTTGAGACAGATTTTGACTTGTTGAGCTTGCTGTGAGGAGTGGCAGTCCGTAGAATAAGTAGTGATTTGTAGCAGCGCTTGTTTCTGCTTTGGCTCTGTACAGCAGCGCTGTGTGTGTGCGAACACTTCATAGTTTTCCCTCTGAATGACAGGAATTCCCTTCGTCGCAAATTCCTCCGTCTCAGGGGATTAGAAGGCAGCGCATTCCATTAATGTCATATTTTTTGCCCTAATGCACAAGACTTCACCTGTTAATTTTGATTTCTTATAATGTAACATAATGACAACTTGTGCAAATTTGGAAAAACCTTGTCACTAAAATGATTTATGATGACGCTCAATTACAAACTCTTTTCAAAGCATGTTCAAAGCAATGCTGCTATTTTTGCACGCCAGATCTGCCAATGGGAAATTAACTTGGGAGTATTTATATAACATGTAAAAACAATTTCAGAACCACCACTCGGGTCCAAATAAGTTTTCATAAATCTTCTTCCAAAAACACTTGTGACAGATCTTGTCAGCATACACAGAATGGATGAGCTGCTGAAGAGAGCTTTCCGAACCAAATGTCAAAAAGGCATGACTTTGGGAATACCCACCTCACTTGAGCTATTTAAGGGAATATGATGTATAGTGTTTTTACCTAGCCCTGGGCACTTTGCATGTGTGTTTTAGAGTGTGAGGTGTTTGCCAGTGGAGATTGTGCAGCTGTGAAGGTTGTGTGGACAGCGGCCCGGCTCCGCGGAGAGCTTGGTCACAAAGGTGAAAGCTGCTGTTGTGTCCTGTGCTCTTGTGTGTTTGCCTTGGTGAACCAACCAGAGATTCACTTCCTGCTAGTTACAAATCATCAGGAGATAAGGATCACTGTTTCTTGCGGTCTGGCAGAGATGTTCAGATTTGGTATGGTGATATGCGCGTGTGAGGAGGTCTTACAATGAGTTCTGACTGACTGCAGTTTTTATCTTTAGCATGTTACTGAAATTCACAAAAAATGACCCCATATAGTTTTGAAGGACACTAGTGTTGTGGTCTGTGTGTCTGTCAAAGCTAATTGCCGGAGTCCTTGTCCCACTTAGTTGTATTAAAAACAAACACACATTAATTCAGTTCATTAACAAAAGTGAAGTAACCCAGAGAAAAACTGCAGCCTTTCAGTATCGACCAGCCTGGTCCATAAATCACTCCTTCACTTAAACTGTGCCCTGCGGCGTATAGATTCAATTTGTGATTACCTTACCCAGAGCAGGGCTAAGCAGCGTTTGGGGATGTTTTAAATGCAGCGCACACTTGCCAGCTCACAAGAGAAAGAGCGGAGATCCTTTAAACAGTTTAGCTTCTCTCTGCTACAAACAAGACCAAGAGCAGCTGCTGCAAATAATTAAGTTTGAGGGGTAGATGCTTGCCAAGACAAACGTTGTTCCAGTAGCGGCTTTGCCATCATCTGAATCTATGTTGTAGACCATGCGAAAACGCAGTAAAGTTGGAATCCTGTTTTGTGATAAGGCACAGAGTGACTGTGGCAAGTACTTTTTATTTCAGCTCAGATATGCGTGTGTGAGGTTGAAATTGCCAGCCAAAGTGATTCAGAGATTCCCAGACAACTTGCATGACTTCATACATGCCGACTGATGAAAACAGACAGAGGCATTGACGTCGGACAATTGCAAAAAATGCATGAAGCCCTAAATCAACATGTTATGACACATATAGCACTTCACATTTGTTCCTCATTGATTTTATGCTGGTCCTGGAAGGTCTGAGTGCAGCTTTTAGTCAGGGTAATACTTTTCACTGGAAAACCTGGAGTCATATTTTAATCAATTCATGGTCCTCTTTTGCATTTTGTTTCATTCCAGCCACTTTTAAAGGATATTATTCGGTACATTTCTACAGTTTGCACAATCTAGCCACAAGGGGGCACAAGTCACGCTTTTCCATCAGTCCCAAGCCCATATAAAGAGGTTGTTTGTGCCTGGATGAGTACCAAATCATCAATATGCAAAACACTGCACCGTAGGAGGGTAGTGATTTTCAGAAGGCCGTCACGAAGGGGTAGTCAAAAGGAGTTATTTACTATATACACAAACCAACCCAGCATACTTGTGTGTTCCTGTTTTTGTGTTAAGAAAAGATTTCCTAAACCGCCCTCTCCTCCAGCCGTTGTTTATCTCCTCAGGTTAATGACAGTCTTCTTCATTCTGTCCTGATTGTATGGTAGGCAAGATTGTACACTCCTATCAACTGCAAATGAACCAGTATTAAAACCGGCAGCATTTGGCTTGCATTCATTCCTGCATGTTCTCTCCGAAGGGCTATCTTTAGATGAGTCAGCCACTTTCTCAGGCGCTTTGTTGTCCTCGCTCATCAAACAATGCTTTCAGTTTGTTCAAACACAGACCTTGCTTTGACTCTAGTGAATATGTCTCGGGGGAAATATACCATGCACATGTGAATGCCTGCAGCAACTTTACACACTTCTATTTTGGTATCTTGAGCTCACAATAGCACCCCCAAGTGTTTTGGTTTAAGGTCATTCTCTTGTCTTGAATCAAGCCTGGTATTTTTCTATTGTCTTCGGCCTGGATCTGACGACCAGTTGTGAAGAAAATTTGCGTTTTGTGAAAAGTATATATGATTTATGTGTTTTTAGATGGTTAAGTTATGCAGTAATCAGGATTGACCCCTGACCAGGCCCTTGTAGCTTCAGCCCAGGAATGAATGGAGTGACAGAAAGTGTGGGGTTGCCGTTAGTGGCTAAAGGCGTATAAGGAGAAGGAGGATTGTAATGCTTTTCCTGAGATGTCCAGAGGAGCTTTTGTTCATATGTCAGTGGTGGTAGATGCAGCAGAGCTTTAGGAGGCCGAAAGGGAGAGCTGGGTCAAGACGGACAAAGGAGAAGTGGAAGAGGACATGACAGCATTGAGAGACAGGGGGATGAGTGAGGAAGGTGTGGAGAAAGTGTAGAGAGCCTTTTGAAGAAGCCTGATTAGAGGTTAGGTCTGCAGAATGTGTCCCGTTGTGACACACGTGCAGCATCTCAAACACATGGACACTATAATCTTCTTGTGTTTGCTGCAAAGAGAAACATAGAGAAACGTGTATGAGCTTTACCCCCTCTGTAGTGTCGGCACTGTCCCTGCTTTGTCATCCTGCTTGTCCAGTAATCCCCTCCCCAGGGAGAAGCAATCTGTTTTAGCTCTGAAAGAGAAAGACCCTGCCTGTATCACGTACAATTAAGCAGCCGTCAGAATACGTTGGCGTAAAGTTTGGAGGCAGAAGTGCCGTCACTGGGGGGGCTGTCCCTTTTCATCCGCCTCTATCCCGAATGGAGATAATGGGACAGGAGGGACGGGACGGGGTAGGCAGGGGTATGAATACGTTTGCGCGCCCCTCCATTGCGCTCCACAGCTCGACTAATAGAAGCCAGCATGCGTTTGTTTCAGCTCTTCTGCTCCTTTTCTTTGGCTCTCCCCTGGAGCGCACAAACACATTCAGGCTGTGCCAGCGCACTGTGCACGTGGAGTGTGCACGTACAAGAGCCGAGCTGTGGACACTTGGACATGTGCTGCCTGAGCCCCTGGTCCTGTTTGCCCGCATTTCAACAGTTTGACTTTGTTGTGTGGATGTGGAGTGGCAGAATGAGGAGTTGAATTAAAGCTTGTGCAACTTGTGCTCTGGTGTTTATACTGCCAGGGCCAGCTTTGCACGAATCACTGACTTCGCTAAAGTTGCTCAAGACACTTCAAGAAAACCAGAGTTGGCTGTCTCCTGAACAGAGATGATGAATTGACTTGATTCCTTTATTGTTGGCTCAAATGTAAAAGAAAGTTTGCATTTATACAGTAAGCTCATTGGAATCTAGTCAGACTCTCTAAAAACTCCCATATCAAATGTTTGCCCCAAGTTAGTTGGGATTAGATAAATGAAATTACAAATGACATTGAGACATGCTTTGCAAAGTATACAGTGCCACAGGCGATGGAAAGACGAGCTGCTGTGTACAAATGACTGGTTATGTGTCTGTCTGCAGACTCGGTGCACTTCAGTGAGTGACACTTGGTGAATGTGATACCCAAATACACGCACAGGTGCAATTGGACAAATGGACGTTTTACGAGTGGTATCGTGTTGGTGTGGTGGAGGGGTTTATGGCATCCAGGGTCACACAAGCTGCTCCTCATGATCTATGTTTGTCTACGGTCCACAGAATATGCCTACACATGCTTCATATTTTAGGGGTGTTCAGTTTCAAGTGCCAGAAGCAGCACTATACTTAAGAGGATTGCTGACTGAGAGGATCCCACCTCCTCTGGGGAGTTTAACCTAATTGGTTCCCAGTGAGAATAGACTTTGTATTGAATTAATTGTTGAACAATTACGATTAGTTTTACAGTTGACCATACCAATGAGCACTTCTCCAGACAAAAATAGTATATGCTTTCATGAACTCCCTGAACTGAAAAATATGATGTAATTTAAGCTTATCCCTCAAAGCTATTGCAACAGTCAGTCTTTTCCCCAAATCTTACACTCAACACATTTCATGATTTTATTTTTTCCAATTTTTGTGGTTTCACTAATTTAGAGCTTTAGAAAAACCTATTCCACATGCACTTCCTAAGTCAGTATTCATTAAAGTTTCAAGACTGTCCAACATTTTAAGCTTGTACTCCCTGGCTGTCAGGCGTCCTCTGGCTCTCCCTTCACTAGCTGCCACTGTGCTGCTGATTTCATGGAAAAGAAGTCAATCTCTTTATTCTTGACAATTACCTCAGTGGAAACCCATTGAAGCAATTTGCCATAGCTCTCTTTTGTGGTCGAGGGAATTATTTATCTGGGTTATATATATGATTTGTCAAAAGGATGTGAAAGCCACCCGCACTCTGAATGACTTTCTTTTGTGCTTGTTCATTTCTAATGGGAGCACAAAGACCAAAACATTGTGTATCATAAATCAGGCTTAGCTGTCTTAAATTGGGCATATGAAAAAAGAGAAACAAACATTGGTGACTTGACTCCAACGTGGATCATCATTTTGACATTCTGCATGAATTTCTTTCAATCATATGATCTTATTTTTATCTTTTCAAATCTTGAAATTAAAACTTTAAATATTATAGCAAAATGTTTACTTAACCCTTTACATTTTATTAACCTCTTGCATTGCAAAATCTCTTTATATCCCACTATAAATTAGAGAGCAGTGCCTTCAACCCCTTCCCTCACCCCGTTGAAGGGTAAATATGGTTTTCCACTTGTAAAATAGGATCTTTTTGGTTTACAGCCTAATTTAAAGGTGTTCATTCAGGATATAAACACTTAAATACATACCACCTCCAGCACTGGGCCACATGCATGCATGCTCTAAAATAAAGTCACTTTTCTCCATTTCAGCAATGACCTTGTGCATTATAATGATTTCCCTCACTGGGTCCGCAAACCCAATGGCCATTCTCAACAGACCACCTGCAATAATTCCCCTTTGAAGTTCCATGCAAGCAGGATTCTTTTAATTATACATTATAGGATGAATCCATAATATTGATGGGGTGGCCTGGCCGGCTTGGCACTACAAAGCGACTCCGAGGAAAAACATCAGGGTTTTAGCCACTCCAGGTTCACATTACCCGGAATTAAGGTCATTTCTCTTCATTAAATTGGTAATTTCCTAAATCCAAGCTCATTCCAGTTGGATGGGAATCATTTCAAACTAAATATAATGTAGGAGCGCTCAAAAACTCAATGTTATCTAGCACAGTATCGGCAAAAGCAATACTTTTTCTATTGTGAAGTTTTATACCAACAGGCACCAATATACAATTGAGAATGAGCCTGTCAATGTTGAGGCTTATCCTGTCATAAACATGCGGGAACAAAGAGCTAGTGATCTCTCCGCACCCCTGCACTCTGCTTGTTTTTCTCCATGGAATTTTGTCATAGATCCTGCACCAATTTGGGCGTTTTGGGTCAAACAAATCAGCAGAGTGAAGAGTCTGAAAACACCACCATGGTTTGAGCTTTTTCCCAGAATGCATCTGAAGCCAAAGTGTATGTGTGAGCGACACAGAGGAGCTTCAGTTCACAGGGTCCCGGGACGGTGGGTACACTGTCCTGCCCCTCAGTCGGCTGGCTATGCTGCACTTTGACATAGGCCCCTCTCAGTGTGAAAGACCCTCATCAGTCTTCATTGCACTGGACGAGCCAAACGCGCTTGGATTACAGAAATATTTGGACTGACCTCAATATTAATCTAAGGCTTCACTTAATAGTTTTTTCCCTTTTGAATTGCACTGGGAGCAATCAGACGCCACTAAAACGTCTGCTTCAAATATTAACACTTCTTATTTATCTCTCCTCGTTTCCATTTCAATAAACAGTTACTGCTTATTGGTGTGTAAATCTTATGAGGTCTTAGCCACTAATCGTATAGTATAAAGTCAGAGCCCAGCAGAATTCAAACTATGCCATTCCGCTCTCTTTACCATTGTTCCTGTGTGTCTTGGCTGCCTTAGAGATGGCCTAGGCAAACATGGGGGGGGGGGGGGGGGGGGGAGGGGGGGGGATGGGGGGCAAACATGGGGGGGGGGGGAGGAGGGAGAAGGGAGAGAATGCACAGGAATAAGAGGGGATTTGATGTTCTTTGAAATGCACATTGTCCCTAATAGCGCTGGTCCTTTTATGAATGGCTGATTTACTTTAGCCAGATTGCATCTGGTTTGGGTTTGACTTGCATCTTGTTTTGGGGAATGTGAACCCGCTCACCTCTTGGCACTGTGTATTAACTTGGATATTAGCCAGTCTACTGGCACACACCTGAGAACTATGTTATTTGAATCAAAGTAATTTATTTAAGCACTTCTTTGTAGTATGACTGTTGTTTTAAGCCCATCCAAACACAAGCTTTTGTCTCAAGCTTGGTATTGAACTATGACATTAGTAGATCATCAATTAACAGTTTGGTCATTGTTAACTACAATATTGATCTGAAATGGCTTAATAATAGAAAAGGGACAATTGCCCTCCTGTTCAAAACTGCAGAACTATCTTACACCACCTGAATGTCACCATATCAAGCAGCGTTTTGTTTTTTTTTTTATGGCCACACAACATTTTTAACCATCTGTATAGTATATAAATAATCACAAGTAAGCACAGGGATGTGGGTGGAGACAGGGGGTAGGTGAAACTTTTGGAGCACTCAGTCTCCAACATTCATGAATCAAAATAAAATTTGGCTAAGACCATGATGGGGGAAGCCAGTATAAACTCGTTAAAAGCTCACAAAAGTGTATTTTGCATGATATGTCTCCTTTAAGTTGACAGCATCTTGTTAGCATCGCTGTGACAAATACTTTTACCTTCCAACTTCCTCTACACAGCCCCCTTCACTTAATTTTCTCCTTCCTTCTGAATTTCCCCTCTTAACCCCTGTGTGTGGGTAGCCTCAGGTTGCTGAGGTTAGGTTAAACAAGCCACCATCAAAGCCATATTACCACGCGGGTCAGGGGAGGGTCAGGGTGCAGCGGGGTGTGCGGTTTTCAGGCTCTTACTGAGGGGCACAACTGCCAGCCAGCCAAATAGTGTTGCCCTGCGCGGTTATACAAGCAGCGCTCCCATTATGCTCAGCTTTACTCCACACACAAGCACAGCTGTCTCCAGTGCAGCCGGACCGAATCAGAGCTATGCCGAATGTGCCAAAGCTGCTGCAAGATGGAAAAAAACTACTAGAGCTGAGATTGGCAAATATAGAGGTGCTCTAAAAGTCCTCGTGTTGATGTCCATTAATCTGAAAATTGCAAATCTTTTATGTTTCTGCCAGCTGTACGTCCAAGCGGTCCATAGTGGCCTTATTGTTTGAGGCCTTTGAACCAGTGGTCATTTTATGTTTCGTCCATCCACAGTCTTCCTCCCCAGGCTTAACCACGATGACTACAGCAAAGGCCCATTTAAAGGGTCATTAGTGTTAATCCCCCAAAACAATGAGGAAGAAGAATGAGCTTCCAGTTTGAGAATAAAGGCCTCTTGTGTGCACAGCTGATGTATGAGAAGTTTTTACTTGGATCTTGCTATCGTGTAGTCAAATTAGTTTAGTTATTATTTTACTATTAAAGAGTTGTCACGTGTAAGACTCGAACATTATCCTTGTGGACTAGTGCTGTCTCCTCAGTATGACTGTAGAGTGGGGCAGATCTCTCACTTGTTCTTATCCATTGAAGTGCCCTAGGCAAGAGGAGTGCGCAGATAACACTGTCAGCCATGTTTACAAAACACAACTCTTGGCATTGACCCGATTTAGTCTCTCAGTCCCTGAATAGTGACCAGTGAGAGCTGTCTCCTTCTTATTTTGTTTGGTTTAATCTGAACATAATCATCATTTTCTGCACAAGCGGAACAACACATCACCTGACCTGACCCTCCATACTGCAGAGGAGGATCTTGTGCATCTCAGTACTTATAGTTATAAAGTTATGACTTTGAAACACTGTTTAAAACCACATCAGATGACATGCAAGACTCAAGGCAGTAAAGTAAAACTTATTTAAACAGGAAACCATAGATAAGATATGCAAGGCTTCACACCATGTCACAGTCTCACTTAACACAGTCAATCTATCATCAGGAACTAGGCTTCATCACAAGTCACTGCAGCGATTCTTTTGACTTTGAAATTGACAGCTGTCAGATGATCTATGTGTGCCATTACTGGAGGTCCTCATGAGTGAACTTCAGATGACCTCAGCAGAAAGTGGATGAGGTGGAATTGAGTTAAGATGAGAGGTAACCTAAAGGACAGAGGGCTGCTCGCTTCATAACATGGTGCACTTCCTGTGTGCCTTTATGCACGCCTCTTTATTAGCCTGCCATCTCAGTCCTCCAGACACTGTAGCTATTGATAACACTAAGGCTAACCACTCCAGTGCTGCAAGGTTTGTCTCCTGTTCCACAATGAACCTTCTTGTCACTTTCTTCTTTGTATGTACAGGCCTTTGGCGAGAGCCACTGACTTGTTAAATTGAATTTGAAAAGCATGCCAAGACTACTCTAGTGGTGTATCCAGTGCACAGTGAAGACACGCGTTCATATTTAGTTTACCCTTTTATTCTTTATGGTAAATAAGTGATGCTCATAGCAAACGTGTAATTCCTATATGTGGGGTTCAGTTAGTGCAGTAGTTTGTGTTGTGTCTGACTCAGGATGAGCTGTTGTTGTCCCTGCCACTCTACGCTGGAGGCATGTTTGTCCAAACGCCACCAATGTTTGCACAGGCCTGTTGTGATGACTGGATGGCTTGTCCTGACTCTAGGGCACAGCAGTCAAGTATAGAAGAACAACCAGTTTGACACTAATACAGTAATAATGAATAGGATTGATGAATTCACTGAGTACACTTCCTTAATGTCTTCCTGATTGTGTTTAAATACACCAGTGCTGAGACCGATTGGCCACAGTAGTCTGTGTATCATTGGGCAAAGTCCCTGTCTGGGACAGCCCAGTGGGGTTGTACCGGCCTCAGGTGTCATAGACCTGCTGTCTGTTTTCAGGCCATTAACTCAGAATGGAGAGCAGCATGGTGCCACTCTGTGGTTTTGTCCACACGGCACGTTTCCTCAGGTGCTCATTATTACAGCCTCATGCTTCAGCACATGCCCTTCAGTAGTTCTGTTACATATAGTATTAGTTCTGTGAACTATGCATGTGTGGTTCTCTATAGCACTGGGGTGTAGGACTCATGTGAGTCCAAACTCTACTGCAGCTAATGTTCTAATTGTAGACAGGATGTTTAGACTTTCATGGTCGACCATGACTCCAGAAAAGAGCAGGAAGCTTCAAAGTGTTAGGATGACTCACTGGAAATGTGTGATTGGTGACAGTGGCATTGGGGTTAATGTAGCAGAACCCTCTCTCCGCCTCTGTGCCCCTCGTCCCCTCGCCCCCTCCCCTCAGTGTGGTCCCTTCCTTCTCACCAGCCCCGGCCACGCTTGACTCACCAGGGGTGGACTTTTGAGTGACAGGTGGAAGGCGGCCTGTGATTGGCTAATGGCGGACAGTGGCCCTGGGTGTTTGAGGGTGGTCAGCCAATAGCTCTCACTGCACAGTGGGCTGAACAGCGGCTTTTCAGTGGAGATGGAGACTTCCCTTGTGTGACTGTAGGCTTACTATATGAACAGAGTATATGAATTAGAAGGGTGTTTAAAGGCAAAAGCTATGACATTTGGAGAATTGGTGAAAGTGGATTACAGCTTTTGTTTACCATTTTTATTTAATTGATTATATAGTTGCTGATGACATTCCAAAATTTCCATGAGGTGTTCTTTTATGTATTTTATTTTTATTCAAGTTGTTTTACAACAGTACGTGAAACGTTTTGTACTTGTGCTTTGTACTTGGGATTTAATGCTATCCTTGTCTTTTGCCTGACCAGTTGTCACTGTTTCTCTCCACAGTTGACCGTGACTATAGGAGTGGCAGTGTGAGTTTGTGGCCTCCCTCCTGTGCTGCAGTAATCCCCAGCTCTGCCCACCCTGAGAGCCGGCGCGGGCACCATGCTGCTGCCGTGGCTGGCCTGGTTGGCCCTGCTCGCTATGGACTGGGCCCCTGGAGGCTCTGCCTTCACCACCAGGCCCCAGGGGCTGAGGGGGCGCATCCAGAGAGACCGCAGGAACATCCGGCCCAATATCATCCTCATTATGACGGACGACCAGGATGTGGAGCTGGGTAAGACTGAAACTCTTTCTAAAATGCTATTTAGTCTTTTAGGTTAATTTACCTCCAAGCATTTTATCAAAATATAAGCCTCTGTATACACATTTCGTCTTATTACGCTCTTTGTAGCCTGTTTGTGGTCTTCATCCACACATGAAATATTAAACAGAGGCCATAAGCCAGAGCAGAATGGCCATCTGGTCTATTAACATAGTGAATGATAATTATTTTGTCAGATGGAGGCTACAAAAGACTGACTCTGCTTTGTAAAAGAAAATCTATTCAAATGTATTAAATAAACTGGCTCAAATGGAATAAACGGATGGAGACAAAAGTCAAATTAACTTTATTTTTTCAGGATCGCTTCAGGTGATGAACAAAACTCGTAAAATCATGGAAGATGGTGGCACATCTTTCACCAATGCCTTTGTCACCACTCCCATGTGCTGTCCATCACGCTCCTCCATGTTGACTGGCAAATATGTGCATAACCACAACACATACACCAACAACGAGAACTGCTCCTCCCCATCCTGGCAAGCACAGCACGAGCCCCGGTCATTCGCAGTCTACCTCAACAATACCGGCTACAGGACAGGTTGGTCACATCATTTCTTTTAGAGAACTAAAAACACACAATCTGATTACTTTGATAAAGCAGAAAATTATTTGCTTTAGTAAATGTGGCTGTATTTACTTGAGTTTTAAGGAACAAGAAAAATACTTAAAGTTTCAATATATTCCCCACATTTTAGTTCTCTCCCTTTCAGCATCACAATTCATAAATGTAGTTTTCCAAGCTAAGAGCCATATACACTGCCAGTCAAAAGTTCAAACACACCATCTCATCTCATTCAATGTTTATTTTTTTGTTTACTACTTTCTACATTTTTTTATATATATGTGTGTGTGTATGTATATATAGATATAGATATGTATAGAGATATAGAGATATGGCCATTTGTTGCCAGTTGCCCATAGTCATATTTAGCCTAAACTCTTCCCTGGCATTGCACTTGTGGTGGTCAATAAAGTTTACCGTAAGCCCTTGTCCATGTGTGTCTGAGAAATGCAAACATGTGGATGTGTGCCAGCTCCCCGTCATGTACCATCAGACACTGCATGTGTGAATGACAGGCAGGCGCTGCACTGGGCGGCCCAGTGGGGTCCAGGGCCTTGCAGCACGCCTTGCGGTTTTTAGTCCTGTGCTGTACACTGCAATTAGCCTCCTCTGCGACAGCCTGGCTCTTTGCCCAGCCTATACGAGAAAGTGTAGGCAACCCGTACCACACATGCACATAGATAAACTCTTGCAGGAGGTATGTTATAGTCATATATGGCCTATGATTTCTTTTACAACTTTCTTTTCTCTCCCATCTTCTCGGCAGCCTTTTTTGGCAAGTACCTCAATGAATACAACGGCAGCTACATTCCTCCTGGGTGGCGTGAATGGGTTGGATTGATCAAAAATTCCCGCTTCTATAATTATACAGTCTGTCGAAATGGTTACAAGGAGAAACACGGCGCTGATTATGCCAAGGTATGTGTTCCCATCTTTTCTTTTAATAGGGCTCTATTACCTTGATCACTCATTTGTTTTCGCAGTATGACTTAATATGTAGACTGTGCGTGATAGATTGAGGGTTTCACTGGGTTGCTAAATACAGGCAGTAGTCATATCACAATATTATTATCTAGGCTGGCAGGGATCCTCAACTGAGAATTACAGGGAATGAGGTGACTCTGCGTGGCGTCTTTGCACTGTGCCTTTATTATCATACATTTCAGCAGTTAAATGCTGTAAAATGTAAGTGTCCAAAACCACCTGTTTTGTCTTAAATTAACATGCACTAAAATATATGCCGATTTGTGGAGTAAGGTGGCTCTTTTTAGCCTTTGGAAAGCATCACTCATCAAACTATTTACCAAGCAGACAGTCTATTTTCACAGTGGTGTGCTTAGCCTGAGATCATTCTAGATAGCAAGGTATTAAGGACATGGGGAATCTAAGAGGAAGAGATTGGATGTGTGTCAAAAGGCCTGTCCAAACGATGCACACCCAAATGTTAGCGCTGCTGTTCCTGTGCCAACTTGGACAGGGGTGCAAAGTTACTCTCAAACCCGGGCCAAAGTGTTTACACTGTAAGGGCTTGGTCAGCATATTATGGCCTGCTAACCAAATGGACACTATTTGCTATTGACTGTGTAAAACCATGAATCTACTTTTGGAGGACAGGTCTGAGCTTAGGGAGTCTGAGAGGTACAGGGTGAGAAAGATGAGGAAGGCCACAGCGGTCGCAGCTGGCTAACCAAATCACGTATGATTTGAGGAGGCATTCCCTCAGATTTTCCACACGTAGGAGGATGAGTTCACGGAGGTTGATGTCTTAGACCGAGGACTTTTATTTGACATTTTGATTAAGAGTTTGTTCCATTTATTCTATAGAGTCCGGATGGCAAGTCCACTGTGCCGACTTAAGTTGGATTTACCAGGTGCCTTTGGAATGTGATGCTGAATAACTATAAATAAAAGGCTCTCTTCTGCAGCTCAAATGTGTTTAAATAATTAGTATCACACCATTATGTCACAGTCACTTACTACCTGTCATTTGCAAAAGGCTAAGTGTGTAACCGTAGACCTGTTAGCTGTTAAAGGGATTTCCTCATGACACAATCGCTTCCTTTTGACCTGCCAGGACCTTTGTAGCAGTTGCTCAGATTTTAGGACCCTTGGCATGATCAATCTGTACTTTTGCCACGTGAATACAATCAGCAGCCTATTGCACCAGGCCGTTAAATCTGCCCTGTCTATAAAGCCTATTAATAGAGACAGGATGCATCAGCCAAACCCACTTCTGACATTTTGAGGGAAATCACCCTTTCCCCTTTCATTCAAATGCTGGCACTCCCTTCCGTACGTTGTATGCCAGGCAGCAGCAGAGGCTTGCCAGAGCAGCAGGTACTGTGTCTACTGGAAACTTTACTGTTATGATTTAAGGCGTGAGCTATTGTAAAAATTATACTGCATCAGAACTTGATAAAACTTCTTGTCATCACATCACATGTTTTGTGTTAACCACTTCCTGTGTTGAAGTCCTTTTATTGTTTATTACATGCAAATTTGAACAGTGCAGTGAGCCCTGGGATTTCCCTTTTTGTTTCTTTACAATGTTTCCATTCTGGATTTACCACAACAAATGATCTAAATCCTTATAAGCTGTGCGTTGCCTTTTGGATTTGTTTACGATGTGCGTCCTACCCAATGCAACTCTGATATTTATAATGACCTAAGAGTTTGGACTGGCACAGAGCATTCCCTGTGACGATTTACGGATTTATACTGTAATGTGCAACTGAGTCATTCACATTGATTCCAAGACTTTCATCTATCTCCCAATATGTCAGATTTAATATAATATCATATTAAAGAGTTATGTAATTGAAATCCGCAAACTCAAAAGGTTGCAACAACAATAAACTGGATAAAATGATGAAAGAGGACAGATACAATGGGAGAGGGGACAGGATAGGGGGACGCCGTCATAACAGCATACCAGTGAAGACACTAGGCCTCGCTCACATCAAACCATGTCACATTGAATAGCGCAGAGAGTCACTGATGGGGCAGCGGTACATACCCTGTATATACACGCACTTGGATTTACTCTCAGGCAGACTGCCAGCTGTTGACTCGACAGATTGGTACGACTGTGCACTCAATGGCCCCGGTTCATAGCTGCTCTGCCTCTCGATTTATTTGAAAATTACTGGAAGAGGAAAACAACATGTCACAGTGATTGAAAGTGCTGCTGTGAATGACTTTATCAATGCCGCTGTTGTGCATTCTCAATAAACAAGCTTTTACACTGAGCCATTTTTAGCCCAGGCCCACCTTGTAAAAGTATTCAAAGCGTTCTTTTCTTTTTGCAGGACTACTTCACAGATTTGATCACCAATGACAGCATCAACTTTTTCCGCATGTCTAAAAAGATCTACCCGCACCGGCCTGTGATGATGGTTATCAGTCACGCTGCCCCCCATGGCCCAGAGGACTCAGCCCCGCAGTACGCCGAACACTTCCCAAACGCCTCTCAGCACATGTAAGCTACATTCAGTATCATATGAAACTGTACAGTCAGCAGGGATCCTCTGTTTAGTTTCTTATCCAGTACGGCTGTTAGACATCCACCTCCACTCGTAATGATTTTGTGTAACTAATAACATTACAGTATGCATGCCTTTCCAACCCAGTGATGACAGTTTGCGGAGACGCTGCTGGGGCTAGCATGAAATCAAAATGATTTATTGTCTAAGAATAGCGGGGGAAAATACCAGGGAGATGATCTGAGATTTTTTAAGAGTTATAGTCATGCCGAGCTGACCTCCCTCAGTTTTCATTACTCAGAAAGAGACAACAGTTTGTGTTTGCTGGTTACTTAGGCTGTTGGCAAATTAACTTAAATAATCCAATTACCAAAAAAGAATTTAGCCAAGCCTGAATTAAGATCCATCTTTATAAATCACCATTATGTCACTAGGCTGTCTAGACAAATTTACTTTAAATCTCTACTGATCATTTGTGGGAGCACTGTATTTACTTTGTCAAATGCTTGGCAAATATGCTCACCCTTTGTCTAGAATGTCCTGTCTTTCTCCCATCTTTCTTCATTCACTATTGGACAGACCGAGGCCTTCCTGACCCTGTCCATATCAATCAGTAGTAGCACCAGTGTGCCCATTGCAGAGAGGAATGCATTGTGTGCTTTGAACACCCTTTGAAATATTAATTTATTTTTAGATTGGGCTGAGGGGGGCTGGGTTGTTGGGTGACTAAAAGGGGGTTGTCCAATTCACTGTGGTTAGGTGCCGAGTGTTGTCAGTGGTTGCTGTGGCAGCTCAGGTTGTTGCTGGGTGTATGTTTTGATGTTTGTTGGCAATGCAGCTGTATAAAAAATGTGGGAAAGTTTCATGGTTAAATGGTACAAAGCAATTTGTTTTATAGATTTGTTTTGAGTAGATTGAAGGGGTTTTAGTATCTGGTTACCAAGCTACTTTCTTTGGGCTGACACGATGGCAGAACTCTGACAGAGACAGCGTGGCAGCGGAGGAGTCGCCTCATAAATCAAACCAGTGTCTGTACTTTGACAGGAACAATAGCAGGGAGCAGGTTTGTTGTTAATGCCATTAACATTCCTGACAGAAGGTATTTTCACTCTGTAGCTTAGATCCTAGCAAACTCCTATCCCACTTTCAACACTATAGATGTGGTTTGTAAGTATCGCCTTTGCTGAATTAGTCTAGCTGAAGTTGCTCGAGGCAGTGTCTTTAAGCCTCATAGTGTCAATGGAGTGTACTATAGTCGTGCTGCAGGCTGCGGTGAACAGCGGGCTATGAGCTGCTATAATCCAGCTAATACTCTGGGCCTGTCTGTGACAGGTGGCAGGTGTGACCCCACCTATGGACCTGCTCTATTCTTCTGACCTCTGCATTCCTGGTCCCTGCTGCCCAAGGCCCTATACCATGGTGGCCCACTGCCCAGAGACGGGTCTCTTTGTGGAGCTTATTAGACCGCCAAGCTAAGTGGGTGAAGAGTTCAGCTCTCACAAAGTGGGCCTGAGGAGAAGAGGGCAGAAGGCAGCTCTGTCATATGTGTTGCTTATTGAAGGAGCTGCTTGAGGCAGAATAACAGTTTTTTCTTAATATGTTCTTGCTTAGTCTTTTTAGGCAGTTATTTGGCAGATAGGTTAGGAGCCTCTCTTAGGTCCCTTGTGGCTGTTTACCCCCTCTTGTTGTTCCCGCATTTCAGATGACCATGACTTATTAGGTTTTGGTCCAGAACTTGTTGCAAACTTGACTTTGGGGCCTATTATTTTCTTAAGCATGTGCCAACCCACAAATGACTGGCCTGTGCCAAGAGCGCAGCGGAGCGCGAGAGTCTCGTCTGTATGAGAAGAGAGGGAGGCTGGGAGAGAGGTGTGGAAAAACGGCCCCAGCAGTAGCAGCTCAGTATTTGGCCATTTCCTTCAACAAACAGAGCAGCTACTGATGCATGTCAAAGTGTTGTGGACCAATGTGGCACCTGTTACTCACTGCACAGTGCAGAATGTAGCAGACAGGTGCTTTTGCCATCTTGATACAGATGTAATGAAACCCTGTTATAAATAATATCTATGTTACTCTGGAACTTTTTAAACTTAACTGCCCTTTCTCCAGAACTCCAAGCTACAACTACGCTCCGAATATGGACAAACACTGGATTATGCAGTACACCGGCCCCATGAAGCCAATCCACATGGAGTTCACAAACTTCCTTCACCGGAAAAGACTACAGACACTATTGTCTGTGGATGACTCGGTGCAGAAAGTAAGTCTTTTATCTGAAAGAGGAAAATGAGCAAATGCAAACCTGTGCTAATCGTGCAATCCCTTTTTAAGGTTTATGAAATGTTACAAGAAACTGGAGAGCTTGAAAATACCTACATCATCTATACAGCAGACCATGGATACCATATAGGACAGTTTGGCCTGGTTAAAGGAAAATCAATGCCTTATGACTTCGACATCCGTGTGCCATTTTTCCTTCGAGGACCCAATGTGGAAGCAGGCGCTGTGTAAGTTTAAACCTAAAGTAAATGTATATATTGGTGTTTTCCACGATACTCTTCCAAGTGAAGTACATCAACATGCAGAGAAATACAAAACAGATTGTTAAGTAATGGCATTGGATTTAATTAAGTATGTCTTTCTCTGGGCACTTGCTTCACCAGAAACCCTCACTTGGTGCTGAACATTGACCTGGCTCCCACTATCCTCCACATCGCTGGACTGGACACGCCTCCAGACATGGACGGAAAGTCTATCCTCAAGCTGCTGGAGCAGGACCGCTCTGGGAACAGGTCTGTGAGGCTGTCAGGGCACCAGACATTATTTACTGCAATTGCACTGCATACAAAATATGGGCAAAACACACTGCCCATTCTCAATTATTGTGCAAAAGGAAATTTCCATAGCCAATTATTAATTTAGCTCCAAGTGTAGTGTGTTCATAGGCTATTTTGTTACGTTACATGTTTAAATCAGTCTGAATCTGCATGAATAGGTCCCAAGACTTGATAAAGGTAGAGGACAACAAGGCACATACAGTTCTGAAGTGACTGTTTTTTAATGAAAAAAATCTAAATTTGCCATTAATTCATTCATTTCCACTAGATCGTTAGTACCATTTATGCTGTTGTACACTACACACAGGGTGAGTGTAGCTGTGTGCCTGACATATTACTGATGAGTGCCCATGTGATTTTTATAAACGGTGTGCGTTTTTGTTTTCCCAGATTTAAACCAAACCGGAAACCCAAAGTCTGGCGGGACACATTCCTTGTGGAGCGGGGGTAAGCTTTTTTTTTTCATTTCTCCACCACAGACAAATCCATGTCATTTTAGCTCACTGTGGGTCTAACCTGACCAAACATTTGACTGGGCCCAAAAATCAGCATCCAAAAAAGACTGTCTGCTTTCTGCAGTGGTTTCCAGGATTTCAGACCTCTCTGTGTTATCTGATAGACACTTCCTGACCACAGCTGTCTTGAAACCCCGCTTTAGTGAAAGAGGTTAAAATATTCCCTGGTAAAATTATACATCCCATGCAGATTAGAAAAACTGATGAAAGAGTTGTTGACACATAACTAACCATTGTGTTTGATCAGTTCCAATAAAAACAAGCTTGGATCTTGTATTGATTAAAAAAACTAATCTCAACTTGGCCTCCCAATGTAGTATCTTTCATCTATTTCATCAGTTTACTTGGATACAAAGTTATGATTTTAAAAAGAAAAAATATGTGAGAATGGTTCTTAGTCATTTTGTATGTTTGTGTTGATCACGTTCGGATACAGCTGCTGTTATTTTCTTCCTTACATCCCTTTTATTTCCAATTTTACTGACTGAAACATCAAAAGGATAAAAATGACCACGCATCGAGCCCCCTTTGCTTTGTCTGAAAATACCAATAGCTGTTCTTGTTTGTGACCGTAAATTATACAGCACAGTTAGACGCTGGCCTCTGGTGGTTTACCCCAGTGTAATTCCACTGTTTATGAAAAAGTTTATGCTCATCATTGACTTGTCATGCTGTATTTAATCACAAGGGCAAATCTGTTTCATGTGTGTGGTTCTGCATGTATCCCCATGTAACCCTATGTAAACAGACTGACAGCTGGACCATAGAGCATATACTTCAATGCAACATAATGCAGCCACCAGGGAGCGACATAGACAACAACTGTTAGCTTATAATCGCCCTTGGCTAAAGAGTGTGAGCATTGGCCATGTTCCCTTTTGGAGCCCCATAGTAAACAACTCTGGACAAGACAACAAGCCTAGTCTTAAATGGCTTGTTTTTTCACTTTGTCAACGTCATTTCGAGCTAAGAGTCCTGCTGGCACCAAGCTCCGGCCAAAGCCAGGAACAGGGAGGGGGTTTGGCATTGGTGAGGTCTAGTCTGGCCAGACCTGGTGGCTGTGGCACATGAGGAGGCGACAGAGAGGACCACGGTCGTGCCAAGATAGGGTCAAAAAACCTGGCCCTAAGCAGAGCGTTGGTGTGAGGCTCAGACACTCGTGTATGTCATATAACTGATGAAGCTTTTAAAATGGAAAAACAGCAGAGATGGAAGAGACCAAAACTTATAACTAGAACACAAGTCAAATGTACTGTT
This sequence comes from Periophthalmodon schlosseri, assembly GCA_000787095.1. Classification (NCBI taxonomy): domain Eukaryota; kingdom Metazoa; phylum Chordata; class Actinopteri; order Gobiiformes; family Gobiidae; genus Periophthalmodon; species Periophthalmodon schlosseri. The sequence continues at coordinate 236,669 of KN483111.1, read as the reverse complement.
TTGTCACTGCTGCTGATAGGTTTTCCCAGCAACACTGAAGGATGGCTCACATGCAAATGACAAAAAAAAACAATACCGTGTACATTAATCTTAACCTTTTTATGACTGCTACCTCTACTATGTTATTTACTATGTGATTTACATTAGGAGTGCGTACACATTTTCACACACACACATCATCAAAATTAGTGTGAACGCTTTCAATTGGCATAGGTGCATTTCCCAAGAAAAAACTAAACCACTCCCATGAATGTCTTGATAATCCCTTTGTTTTTTGTGCAGTAAAATCTTGAGGAAGAAGGATGACTCATTGAACACCCCGCACACCAACAGCTTGCCCAAATACAAAAAGGTCAGGGAGACGTGCCAGCAGGCCGAGTTCCAGACGCCATGCGAGCAGCCCGGGCAGGTAAAACAAACACACCCAAAGTGATCACATGATTTTGTATCTTCAAACGGTTGTGAACAAAAAGGATCTCCTCCCTCTCTCCACATCAGTGCCTTTCCTTTTTACGGTAACGCCTCGTGACCTTGGAGCATGTTACAGCTGTTACCGCTTGAACTTTTACTCCGTCGCCGCAAATCAAACGTCCATTTACAGAACATCACTTGGATCATAATTGGAGCCTTTAGCGCCATTTTGTGGTTCAGTCACATTTTGTACTGGTCTTTAATCTTGGACCATTAATTTGCTGGCAGACCAACGACCCAGCGTAACAGTGCACGGCCTTGGAGCTCATAGTCTTGTACAATAGAAATGGCAACACTACAAGGTTCAGGTAGTGAGTGGTTTACTAATCTAATCCAGACCCATTTTATAGTAGCCTTAATGTGCATTTTGTATAGCATTGGAAAATACGTCTTCATAAAGAATGTCCATGGTGCCACGCTTGGAATAGGGCACCTGTGAAAGGGATGTGTAGAAATGGTGTAATTGAAGTATTGGGCATTTACATCATAATGTGGAGCTGAATTACACCAAGTCACAAGTGGCTTGTCTGGCATGATTTAACATGACCTCCCAGTAAGCGCCCTAAAAGGCCGTAAAGCTGAGAAAATGGTCCTGTGTGCAGCTGCTAGGCCTTTATTGTTTCCTCTGCCTGTCTGTCCCAGTGCAGCACTTGTCTCTGTTTACTGCATGAACCAACAAAGTCATATTCATACAATGAGGGCATTTTTAAAGGAAGAAAGACAACATGAGCAATAAACTTCAGAGAAATCCAATATGGTTAACTTAAAAGTTTTTATTCTGACCACAAACTCCTGCATTGGACACATCCCGAAGAGGGCACTGGCAGGCCTCTTGTCCCAGTGCGGCTCTGGCCATTTGGAGTTTGACCACATGATGAAAGAATCACTTGTTTGTGAACATGTCACTAGTCCTTTGGGAAATGACTGGCTCTGTTGCACTGTGCACTGCAGGAGACATTAAAACAGACATCATACCATTGGAAAAAGTCCCGCATTATGTTTATCTGTCGCTTTCTGACTGTACTGCTGCAAAGTTGAAATCCAGTGAGTTTTTGCTTTTAAACATTTACTTTTTTGCATTTTGTTATTCAACATATTACTACAGACGCAATACAAACAAAGAAAACAAAATTACACACAAAAATGCAAACTATAAAGAGCAAAAATACTACAAAAATGATGGTAAAAAAGAAAAATAAATGCTGGATACAAACTGAATGTTCACACATCTAAACATGTGTTCAGCAAACATGCCTGCTGTTCCTCTCAGATATAACCCCTCCGTTAGACACCCGTTTTCACTCGATCGCGATATGAGCCTACCACATGAAACTTGATCAACATTATGCAGGTTTTTTGGGCCGCTGTTCCCACACTTTGCCCCAGATCATCTGTGCTTCTCTCTGCAGATGTCTTTCTTCCATTTGTACAAAACATCACCGTCCTCATGTCCATTAGCCCCTGCACTCCCACTGCACACGGAGATCAACTTTGAAAGAGATACAGGGGGGATTTAGAAGTGTGCGTGCAGCATAATGTTTTAGTCTGCTGACGCACTTGGCACGGCCCGTCTGTGAGAGAGGGCTTTGTACGTGGACCTAAATCAGATCATGTGGTCTCTTTATTTATTTTATTTATTCCACTTTCTTGCACCAGCTGCATTTGATGATTTTCCTTTTGTTACACAATCTTGTCACTCCCTGTGGCTAAATTCTCAATAAAAACAAATGTTATTTCAGATAATCAGACAAACAAAAGTTGTTAACAAAACAATATCATAACATCTACTTGGCTTCAAATAGTCCAAATCAGATATTTCAGCAATTCATTGGTGATTTTCAATTGTTTGGAGTTTAAAACTAGATATATTGCATACTTGCATCCACTTGTAATACTTTTTTTTCTTGTCTATTGATAGAAATGGCATTGTGTGGAGGAGATCACAGGAAAGTGGCGTATTCAGAAATGTAAGGGAGGGGGCATGAAAGAGGGCTCTAGGAAGAGGGTCCGCAGCCTGAAACCTCGCAGCAGCTACGACCACCGTGAGAGGGGCTGTGAGTGTGACCCTGCCCTGCTCAAACCCACACGAGCAGACCGCCGATCACAAAGGCAATTCTCCTCAGGCCACCGTGAGTATAGCAAGGACATAGGCTTACATTTCGTATGCCTCGTATCATAAGCCCATGTAATTTTTTTAAGGTTTTTGGAATGATACAAACTGCCCAAGTAAAGAAGATGACTTGTGGGTTTTCATTTTTTTGGGTGTAAAAATCTGCAGCAGGGTTTGGAGAGTAGAATGTGACAGAAACCTCAATTTGGCAAATGGGAGTGGTGGTTTGTTAGATTGTTTGACTGTTACATTAACAAATATACTTGTAAATGTAATCAAGTCATTATTAGTACTGAGTCAACATTAAGGCATTTTGCATTCAGTTATTATCTTATTATCTGGATAATCGTACCCAGTTATACTACTAAAAACACACATGGCATCTACAATGTGATATTTTTTCAGTAAAACAAAACAATAGCAATAATCTATACTGATTGTCTCAACTTTATTAACCACACACTATGGTTTTTCATTTGTAGTCTTCTGCCCTCTAGTGGATCTGGGAAAAACTGCAGCAGAGTCCACTACTGCATATTAATTACTTATCTTATTACTGGCAGGTTTCCGCCCGCGATTCGTCCACACTCGTCCTGCCAGGTCGCTCTCGGTTGAATTTGAAGGTCAGATTTATGACGTGGACCTCCAGGCTGATGACCAGTCTGCCGTCCGGCGCAGGGTCATCTCAAAACGCCACTACAACCCCGAAGACACCGCCCTGGGAACGGATGATGGCTCAGAGGAGATGCTGGCAGATGACACCAATGCTGTAGGATACCCCAACTCAGTCAGAGTCACTCATAAGTACGTTTACAGAAGTGCCCTTTACTAAAATATAGTCTCAGCACAATTTATAACACTGTTTTACCCTTTCTAGGTGTTATATCTTAATGAATGACTCTGTCCACTGTGAACGGGAAATCTACCAGTCTTCTAAAGCCTGGAAGGACCACAAGACCTACGTGGACCAAGAGGTGAGTATACTAAATTTTTTAACCACAATTTAGATTCTTACTGATGGTTCTGAGGTATATCACTTGAAAGAGCATGTTAATTTCACGTCTTGCCTTTGAGCAAAGAAAATCGTACAAATAAAAATGAATAAATGTTATATCTGTTTCACAAAAATGTCACAATTCTTTATCAAGATTAATTTGACGCTTAGGTTTGAAAATCTTTGGGTATCTGTACTTTTAAGTAACAAAACTGAGTACTTCTTCCATCACTCTATACACTTATGGTCTTCAGGTGTGTGTGATAAAAACATTTAGACCTTTTATTCTATAAGCTGCAAGTTCCTCACTTGGCCACTAGAGGCTGAGCTGATGTAGCGTCTCTTATATGTTTTGCAGATTGAGGCGCTCCAGGACAAGATCAAAAACCTGCGTGAAGTGAGGGGTCACCTGAAGAGAACACGACCTGACGAGTGTGACTGTGGCAAGAAGAGGTTTGTTGTCTACACTTCAGCAAATATATACTCCTATCTTTAGGCTTCAATTCTTATCTTTCTGTTTATAAAAGCAGCTATTTTAGCAAAGGCATCAGAAACAAGGAGAAATTGAAGAACAGAAAAAATCAACTCCACCCATTTAAGTGAGTTGGTACTCTTGTTTGTCCTGTATAGTGCCACCTACTGTAATAACCATCATAATGCAATTCATAACCAGCACATCATATTTTACCCATTTGTTTTTAAAATAAGTTTGTGATTGCAATTACTTACTCCATTACTTCCCATAACCTACCATGTGACTGTAACTGCATGAGGATATCTATTTTGTGATATTTTGACTTTTATTTTGAAAATCACATGTAAAAGAAGCATGAAGTTACTGTAAATGTGCATGCATCATAGTTGAAATGGGTCATCTTAGGTTAATTTCCGAAACGGTCGAATCGTCTTGCTGTGTGGACGTTATTGTAATGCAGAGCTATATTGGAACAGACAGTACAAGTAGCTACAAATTTTAGGCAGATTTGAATATTGTAAGAGCTTAAAGATAAACTCTAACACATTGTCTTATTGTGTGTCATCAGCATGGTCTCCTGGAAGTTCCCAAAGTCGTCCACTGCTGCTTCTTGTCACGTCTGTAACCCGTTTTAAATTATATCTGTCCTCTAGGGAAGCGGCACATGAGGTAGACGCTAGGGTGCAGTTGTACAATGAGATTCGAAGACGCAAGAAGGAGAGAAAAGAGAAGAAAAGACTGAAAAAGGGGGACGACTGTAGCCTGCCTGGACTCACCTGCTTCACACATAACAATGACCACTGGCAGACAGCACCATTTTGGACCAGTGAGTGACACTTGTTGTTTATAACATTGTTTAAAGATGTAGCAGTGTTCATTTTTGTTCTAAAACAAAAGTGGTGAAAAGCTTAGACTGATTTTGTAGTTAGTTTGAATAATTTCTCCATCTCACAATAGCGTAGACAACATTTACACCTTAGAATTAAAGTATGATATGGATCCTTGCATATTAAACCACACTACAAGTTTCTGCTCTTTTTACTCTTGTTGCATCTTTTGACAGATTCATTTCCAGCCTCTTTTGACTGATGTTTAATCACAGGAATCAATGCTATAATCATGAAAATCCTAATGAAGGTTTCATGATGGTTAACATATATTTCTGTTCATTCCTAGTGGGAGGATTCTGTGCTTGCACCAGCTCGAATAACAACACTTATTGGTGCTTACGAACCATCAACGAAACGCACAACACCCTGTTCTGTGAGTTCTCCACTGGCTTCCTGGAGTATTTTGACCTCAACAGTGACCCGTACCAGGTGGGTGAACATCTGCCTGTGCCTCGCTACCTCTATCCATCTGTGTTTTGCTATAAAATGAGCAGCACACCTCATTAAAGTCTATGTCTAGTTTGTCATTACAAAGGCATGCAGGAGAGTCTAATGTTCTGTTATTTTATGTTGCAGCTAACCAATGCTGTATATAACGTGGATAGGGATGTACTGAACTCGCTCCACGCTCAATTGATGGAGATGAGAAGTTGCCAAGGATACAAACAGTGTAATCCACGTCCGAAAGGCTTGGATACAGGTAACTATAACAACGTCTCTTAGATAAATGTTTTGTGTACTGGGATATGGTTCACTGGGTGTAGAAGTAGTCATTATGCCAACCATGATTGAAACGGATTTGGCACACACCAAAATACTACATTTAATCTGCAGCCACATGATGCAGTAATGTGGAAGTGAAAGTGTGAAATCTGTGTCAGTCTGGCTGGTGCGTTTGCCTCTTTTGCATGCTGCATGTGACTGGGAACCATCCACTCAGTTATGTTTCACTGTTTCAGATGGAGCTCAAATCATCAGTGTGACTTGTTGAATGTCAATGTCATAATCACACACTTTTTTTTGCCAGGCCTTTGTGTTCTCCTGGAGTCTCATCTGTCCACATGCATTTACTTTTCTATTTCTTAATACCATCATATCGCCTTGTGCCATATATAAGTGTCTATAAAGAGCTACATATCTACGTATATTTAATAGCTGCAGAAATATCACTGAAACGTTTCTGTCAGCGCCGCAGTTTAGGCTGTTCATTCAGACGTTCATACTTCACCTCTGTCATCTGCTGTAGGATTTAATAGGATCACCACATGGAGGGGCTGTGCCTTAAAGCCATGGAATTAGATGTGCTTAATAAGTAGTACCACAATGACCTAAGTCTGCCACAACATTTGTGTGGTACTGGACACACTGATATGTCCCGAGGATAAAACTCCACATCTGTAATTAGGATCTGCAGAGTGGAGCAGAAAAACTGCCCGTCTGCACTGTAAAAACTGATTGTGTTTCAGGGTTGGCACATAGCACTTGTCATTAGCCTTGCCAGCACTTTTCACACAACAGACCAAAATCTCTTGGGCTGCCTTAGGATGGCTATGACGCCAAACCAATCAAATAGCTCTTGTGGTTCCTTCGAGTGATGTTTGAGTTGGAAGAGGTGATTATTAAAAAGTAAAATTAAATGAAATGGATCTGGCAGTTACATGCATCTATTTGTGGAGTGTGACTTCAGAACCATTATCACTTCAGTTTGGAGCATGTTACCCTGAGAAGAGAAACCCTGTTGAACTCTCAAACCCTACGTTCTCACATTGTTTACCCAGTCTCCCTCTAGTCAGACTTACTTCCAATAATTGCATCATTTGTCTTTAGACCATAGCTGCAGCAGTGCATGAAGACACTCGAGTGTGAATGATCTGTCTCCCTCACACATCTGTTCGAATCAAAGCGTTTAACAAACCATTGCTTTTATTTTTCTGATCAGGAGGTAAAGATGGAGGAAGCTATGAGCCGCACAGGTATCCACTCTTTTTGTTTGTCTTTAACACCTGCATGGGCTCAATTGCCTCATTTCCACTAATCTGCCTCTGGAGCGTGGGCCTTGGTTTGTGGCTGCATGTGGGGTTGTGCTAACAATCATAACAATCATTGTTTCATTCATGCAGCTTCATTTGTTCCGTCTGTGCACTCAGTCTCCCTCTTATTCTGCCAGTCAATTTCACCACAGCAAAGCCTTTTAAGCCATGGCTTGCTAGTCACCCATTATAAAATATTTAAGCTAGTGCTAAAATAGCATGGCCCAATCGACTGAATAAAAAAACTTAAGTTGATGGATTCATGTTTCCCTGAGAGTCAGACACCCAGTGCACATCCACGCATGATATCGGGCATTCAGATTTAAACTATAGAAATAGCATGTTGGGCTGCATCCACTGATTTCTTTTAAAACCAAAAATGGACCTCTACAGGTGTAGCCCACTCCTTTTTTCACACAAGCATCATGCACCATCTTCATCCCATGTCCATTGGTCATCATTCATTGTGTTAGATGTGGTGAACATTAGATGTGGACAGTAGAGTAGCTGTGACATCTGTCCCTCACTGACCTGTGTTTCTGGCCCTGCTCACCAGGCAGCAGCAGCACCGACAGTGGTCAAAGAGGAGACCGAGCCTCTCCTTCCTGTGAGTCCTGCAGCCTCTGTTCTGAGGTAAAGAGCCACTAGTTCACACACAACACTGAGCCTAATTTGGCTTTGGACATTTGCTGTCTTTATTTGGCTTCCTGGGGTCTACACTTCCTGTTGCTTCTTGTTTTCTTTTATTTTGTTTTGTTACAGGTGATTTTTCAGTCGAGTCCAGGCCTTTCATTTACTGTCCCATTAAATATGAGCAGCGCGTTTTTGCAGTCGTTTTTGAAACGCAAACTGCTTAAATGGCATGTGTTGGCTAGTTGTGGCTGTGGTTTTATGCTTTGGTTAATAATGCTGCTCTTTAAATGTATCTGTGTGTTGCTTAAGGCTTGTTGACGCTGGTTTAGTGAGAACAAGAAGCTTGCACTGCTGCATGCTTTGTATAACAGGAAAAAATGTCCACTCAGATTCTCATACTAGTTTCTCTTTGACAGAACACAGCCCTTATGGGACGGACGACAAGGTTAAGCTCCCCAACCTGACGGATGAGGAGGTGAACTGGCAGGGACTGGAGGACCTTTACAGCATCAACGACAGCCTTTACGAACCCAGGCCTGACTACAGCCCCAGCCCAGATAACTGGGACAACTATGAGAAGGAAGTAGACTATATGTTTGCACTGCTACTTGATTTAAAGAAACACAACCAAACCCATACACTTGACGACTTCAACCTGCCAGAGCTGGGCTCCGGGGCTGGGGGAGGACTGGACGAGGGTAGTGGAGTTCTCTGGCCTGGATTTATCACTGAGGTCCAGACAATGACCCTCACCCCAAGTACAACACTACCAGCTGTACAAAGCCCTATCCCCCTACAGGATGGCCCACTGGGGACTCTAGTGAATGAGCTGCCAGAGCGTGTGCATGTCAGCCCCTCTCCTCCTGTCAGGTCAGTCAGTGTGCATAGTGCCTCTGTGTGGGCGCAGCTGGAGGACCTTGAGCGAGAGGAGGACTTCAGTGGGAATGGACTGACAGAGTTAGAGACCAGACACGCCCACCTCCTGCGCACACATAACAGCCTGCAGCCGCAGCCCCGGGGCCCAGTCCTGCCCCTGGATGACCAGGAGGACCTCTTCCAGGCCCAAGGATACCTCCCCTTGTCCCCTCAGACTGTAGGGCCTGCAGCAAAGGCCAGCGCCCCCTCTGGTTACACCAATGCTCCATACAGCGCCCCCTCTGGTCACACCAGTGCTCCGCACAGGGCTCCCTCTGGACCGACCAGTGTTCTGCATGCCGTTGAGGCCGTTTTCACTGTGGACTTTGAGGGCAGTG
>KN483111.1:212409-227716 GCA_000787095.1 Periophthalmodon schlosseri | reverse complement strand
CAATGAGCTGCTTGGCACCATAGAGACAGTGACCAGGAGATGAGCTTGCCAAAGGCAAGTGATGCCACCTCAGTAAGAGTTGTATATTAAGTATTAAAGTTATTGTTTATTTTTTTACAGGTGCCTACATATTAGTAAAACAGTGTTATGTTTTCAAAATATATATTTAGAAAGCCTTAATGCAGCTAAAGAGAGTATTGGGATAAGAGGATTATTCCATCTGAAAAACACCTGAGGAGATGTTTAATGTGTTTGAGATGTTTAATGTGTTTGAGTGGTGGGACCTGTGACATCAGAATAGTTCAGTGGGACAATCTCGTCCTCAGACTCTGTCACAGATGGTCCACAGATGGACCACTCTCCGGTGGCTTCGAGGCAACATCGCCCCCAAATGCACTTTTCAACACAAACTCCACTGTTTGTGTCTTTGACATATTGTCCAGTGTAAATTCAGATTTTATGAAATATTTTATTTCTACTGACTACTTTTTAAAGCTACAGCAAGTGCTGGAGACATTTCTAAAAAGGTTACAGAATTAACATAAATAATAACTAATTTTATTCAAAAGTTCTTTTAACCATTTTAAACTAAAATAATTATAACAGGCCTTTTCCTTTGTGATGTTGTCATAACCTTTGACAATCATGAAGTTCTATAGGTAGCATATATTAATATACTTCATGTACCAGCACCTATTTCAGGCAGGTCACAGAAATGCATAGCTTAAGGTTTTATTTTGCATGTTAGAGCACTATTTCACTCTATCACTAATTAGTTGCACCACTGCACCAGTTTGATTTGCAGAGTTTGCACATTGGTCACATTCACAGCAGGTTTCAATGCAACTGTATTGACCATTAATTATCACAGTGGGTCACATGGGAGAGGTTTGTTATGTAACTTTTTTGGAAATGCCACCAGATAAATGTATGTAGTGCTTGGTAATTCAGAGTGTAGTGTTGCAAAAGGCCCATTCATTTCAAAAGCAAATGTATTGAACTTAGTCCATGACAGCGCTGATGCAGTTGTATGTAAACCAACATGCTCCTTTGTTTCAATAAGCTATGGATTTTATGGTGCGCCTACACATGTGCCATCTGGTTAAGTGGCTTTACAGAAACGTATAAGCTGTCTAGAAACTTGTGTTCAAAAGCCATGAAGCTGAAATAAACCCTTGCAACCTCCTAAATGCTGTGTGACTTTTTAATGTGTCTTACCTTCCTCCACACCTTGTTTAGGGTTGTGACTTGATTCTGAGTCTGAACAGCAGGGGTGGCATCAGACATTTTTGATTGGAGGAGCTATGGGGGTGCTAAGTTCTTCAATGGGGGTGCTCACTTAACATGTTAATTTAGAGTTTTATATGTACGCGAGCGCACCCCCTCCCCCTACCTATGTTTGAGTCACTGTTTTAAACCAGTTTAAATGCAGTTAGCCCCTATAGTGACATATAAAACCTATGGAATATTTTTTTTTATTGTCTCATTTTGTAAACTTTGTAGTTACCATTTGAACATTATTTGTCAAGATTGGATGTGCAGCGAAAATGGGGCAAATGTCTTTGGGGGAGCTACATGGAAGCATTGGCCATTCTAGGGGAGACTAGACTTTTAGGTAATTTGGTTAAACACATTTGGGTACATGCACATGCAAGATTTACTGACTGGTGGTGTAGTGTTAAAAAAAAAAAAAAAAAAAAGCACTCTCTTTGGGTTGTTTTCATTTAATGACAAATATCAAGTATTCAAGGCATTTGTAAACCAAACGTTCACAAACATCAATTCGGTTTCTGCTCCTGAGGAACACTAAGCGATAAAAGCCTGACCTTCAGGTTACAACCAGAATCCATGGAATTCACTGCTGCGTCCAAACTCGAACGCAGGAAAATGTTGGAGTCATCGCTCAGTAGCAGTTCAGGCGTTAGAGGAGTGTGCAGATTACTGGGCATTTTACATGGTATACGTGAGCTGTGGGCCATAAGGGCAGATTCTCTACTACTCCCAGTGGAAAACTGCACCAAAAACCACCAGGAGGTCAAAGTTGCCTCAAAGTGCTTAAATCGGAATCATGCTTGGTCAATCTCTTTATCTATTTTAATCTGTTTTTAGACCAGTTTCAAACCCTACATTGATCAAGTTGAACATCAAAAAAGTACGTAGTAAAGTATGTCATTCCACCAAACTCTGTACCAACATATGTGAGCTTGTGGTTGGCTTATGTTTTTGGAACTTGAAAATGTGATCTAATGAACACAATAGAGGAGTAGAGAATCATTACAAATGCAGGTCCTCGTATCAATAATTTGTCTTTGGACTGAAAAATAGTGTCCCTGACCCTTACCCACTGTGAATACTGTTCAGGCACAAGACTTTTTAAGTTTTTTTTTTTCTTTTAGATTTTAAGTAATTTCCTCCTACAATGTCATGGATTAGTTCATAAATATGCTTCTACCTATGTCAGCTCTAAAATATGTCTCATTGTCAGTATGTACAATAATCACATATGAATATATTGTTTGAGGTACTGAGATCACAATACTATTATCAACCAATGCCATTTGAAACACTTCAGCTGGCAGAATATGGTCTTGGTCAAGAAAATTTAAATTGATCACTGCATTGATTTTACTCTAAACACAAATCATAAAATACTTTTATCAGACTTGCCTCACAACTCATCCCTCAAAGATAATACTACTAAGGTAACACACTCCTTTTTTTATCAAATTAAAGATGTATTGGATACAATATGAGCCATGGTATAAAATGAACAGTTACATTAACACATTGCACAGCCTTGCTGTCAAGGCAAACTCAAATAATCTGCCCCTGGCCAAGAAATAAATAAATGCTTCTTTTGTTCAGTCAGTCTTTGGAGTGCTAAACTTAGTGCAGAAATCACTTAATAATAACATATTTGAAGTTACAGTAGGTTTTGACAACAGCAACATTCACCTGCCTTCACACAATCATGTCTCTGTCCACCAGAGGGCACCAAACACCCAAGAACAGAGAATCAGTACTGGACTGCTGATAAAAGGGGTTTCCTTTGATTACATGCTTGCAGCACTTTAAAAGCCTAGACTACAAGAGAACTACTATATACATCTGATGACCATTGTAATGACTTGAATACAATACAATGCCAAAAGAATGCAACAGTTCCATTGATAAGAGGGCCATATTCTCTTTTTGCATTTTCTGTTTCAAGTGAAATTCCTTGTTGTGGACAGTAGCTTCAGCACATGGTCAGAGATGAGACGCCTAAATTCTGTTTATTTGGCTAAATAGAATGGTGAGATGGTGTTCTAACATGGTACCACTGCGGCTTCTTGGCGTTAAGCTACATACATGTCAAGGCAAAGTTACTCCAAACAAAAGCCCAGGGCATCAAAGCAAAAGCTGTCACTCAGCTGAGAGGACAGTGACTGGCTCCTGTGCTAGCTCTGAACCTGGCAGCTAGCACACAACTCCGCTGGCCCAGATAGCCTGAGAGGCACTGTTACGAAAAGAATAAAAAAGTCATGTAGAAAGTGATAATCAGACAAACGAGTGTGTTCAAAGGTGGCCTGTACCTGGAGGCTCAGAGCTGATTACATGTACATGTGTGTGAGAAAAGGAGCTGTACACAGGTTTGCATAGTACAGATTGTGCTTTAGACATTGTGGTGATGATGATGTCTGTACAGAGTAATGCCCTGCCTTTGAACAGTAGCACCTGGACTATGTCCACCTCCACTGAGGCTTTCTGTGATGTAGCTGATGATATGCTCTCAGTTCTGATGGACAGCCCTTACAGTAGTCATGAGGAGAGAGGAGCGCCCCCTGGTGCCTGATCAGAGTAGATGAAGGCACATGTCACTGAGTTTCAGACATGGGCGGAGCCTCGGTGGTGATGGGGCAGGAAGATGGGCGGGGTTATTGCTTTGAGGGCGTTGCCGGGACAGCTGAGGCTGCTGTGGCCGCGGTTGAGCAGCAGAGCGGCTGGTGGCTCAGGCCGAGGTGGGATGAAGATGGGGCAGGAGCGTGTGCGGGCGTGGCTCTTCTGCCCCCCCGCGTGGCAGATCAGTTCACTCACGGTGCCCAGAGGAGGCAGGTGCTGGCGCCAGCGCTCGGCCCGCTCCTCTTTGTGCTTTATGGAGTACCACGTGAGGAAGATGAAGACAAAGCCAACAAACTTGAGGCTGGCAGCCAGGCCGAAATACACAAAGCGGAAAGAGGTGACATCATACTCCCAGCACGAGCCGTGCACACCACAGTCCTGCTGCCACAGCATGCATGTGGTGTCGATCACTGCTCCAAAGTAGATGGGTGTCGGGATATAGGCTGCAACATGAGAAGTGAAGGTTAATGCTTTACAGCTAAGAGCACAATGATAAACACAGAATCCCCTTGTAGCATGGCAAGCTGTCACACATGTATATACAAGTATAAAGTCACTTAAGTTGTAAGCTGCTAAAAATCTTAGTTCCATGGCTTGACCACTTGTGGCACGATTTTACTATACAGTATAAGAATTTCAATTCCATTTTAAACATGCAAGAATCTACATCAGACAAGTATTTTATGCCCACATTTAACAAACTAAACAACCTGGCTGACAAACTTAAGTAAACTGAACAAAGTAACTTCAAGTGTGTTGGAGCATATGTTATGATAAGGGTCTGTACATACAGATGGCTGACCTCTGCGCTCACAGGATGCAGCGAGACACTTTAATGTTCACACAGCCATACCAAGAGGATCACAGACATGTCAGAGCAGAGCCTAACCCCACGGCTCCACGTGTTACACATACGTTCCCTATACAGGTCCACTATGTAGAGTTATGTGCCGTGAGACAGAGCTACAAAAACATCTGAAAATGAAATGTAAGGAACGCAAATAACAGCAGCTGACAATAAAATGTGCCTTAACATGTCTACTTTCTTCACATGTTTGACCACCACAATCTATGATAAATCTGGATTCTGGGTAAAAAAAAAAAATGTATGTAAAATTAAAAAGATTTTCCCACTGAACACCATTTTCAGTTAGTGCACAACAAATCTTATAGTCTAAAAAGCTTTTTGCCAAGACCTTATTCTTTAGAAAAAAGAATGCATACCTAAATGCAGGAGAACATTATTATCAAGTTTGAACTTACCAAGAGTTCGGAGTAACACAAACTGCATTCCTAACGCAAAAGGCCTCTCTTGTTCATCCACAGACCTAGAAAAGCAGAAGTTAGAGCCAGTTATCCTCCGTGGGACGGAAGCACCTATCTGCATTCATTAGAGAAAACATAGGTCTCCATCGAGGAAAGACAAAGATTCAACATGTAGAGGAATATCTTTTTCTCAATGAGATCTGGTTTGTCGTCACTTGAGATTCTTTTGTTTTTTACAAAATCTGCACTCGCCTCGTCACTTTTTCAGGAAAATGTTACAGCTGGAGATTTTGACCAAGAATCAATTAACAAACAGCACCACAAAGCTGTTCATTCACAACACACATTAAGATCACAGCGGCTGCAGATCGTATTCATATCAGAGTAATGCTTCAGAGGTTTTGTCTGTATCAAAAGTGACACCACCATGCCGCTGTATGATTTCCAAAAATAACACAAGTGTGGACATGTACATCTACACACAAACTGTTAAATATTCTGTTGTTTTTGTGCCAACATGAGAATATTTCCAGATGCGCTATTGGCTGATAGCAGAGTACATGTCACGCATGTCACAGCTGTCCATTAATTTTGCTTCAAAAACGTTACTGTTCACCAAAACACAAGCAAGAAATACAGGTGGCATCAAATTTATTTAGATTCTCTAAGGCCAGCAGAAAACAGATTGTTGACCCACTGACCCACACACTCTAAACAGAGCTCCAGTCGACTCCTTACCTGAGAGTGACGATGATAGCAGAGGGCTGGGCACAGGCGGTGATGAGTGTGACGATGAAGAGGAAGATGAGGAAGGGGATGAGAGTGTTGCAGGTACGGTCACATTTGCCAGACACAGCGTAGCCATTCTCATTTAGGTACGTCTTCACTATGACAAGCTGCAGCTGGTTGAGCTGGTTCACCTGTCCCCCTGACGATGGCGTGATCACCTGTCTGCTCTGCACACAGCCGCAGTCGGTGTAGTTCCTCATCTGGACACAAACAACAGTTGTTCTTTCATTACAATGTGTTTGTATTTAAGAAATATAAAAATTAAAGGTAAATGTGAGTTATTTGCCTTTTTATTTTATTTTTGTTAAATGTCCTGTATCAGATTGTTTTCCATGTATTTGAGCTATTTTTGTCTTGCCCCAATACAGCAGCTCTTGAAGTCAAAGCAAGTCCACCGTGTATTGTGTGCATCTAGTTATAAAGCCGATAATCAGGAAGTACTAGTTGTTGCTAGCTTTAAGTTGTGAAAAGCAGTTATAAACTCATTGTGGTGAATAATAAGGATTCTCAGAAGGCATTAGGTAAGTGAGAAATACATTTGGACCAATCAAACCATTTTAAATGAAAAAAATACAGGTATTGCTCCTTAAAGAGAATATATTAATAATGCATTTGAAAATGCATTTGAAATGGTTTGAGAGCCCAAGATACATTTGTAGCATTTAGCTGTAAACTCTTGCTGAACCAATCAAAATATTGAGAATGCCTCCAGACTCAGTGGCTCTGAAAGACAAAGAATCTGGACATTTCCTTTCCTTGTGCCACTATAATTCTCCTTCTAATATTGTTGTGTGGCCTTAGACTTCCTGCACTTTTATGAGAGGAATGTACAGAAACAGTCCATGCCATACTTCATGAGACTATAACAGACTTGTATCGCTCACTCTATTCTTTACACTGCACAAAGGCCTTTTTTGAGATGCTTATTTATTAGACATCAGGACAAAGCGCAGAGGGCATTGATGGTGCGTTCAGGCTCACCCCGGTACTATCGTTGCCCACAGTGCTGCATCCTGCCAGACACGGGTTGAAGTAGGTGATGCCATCGGAGCCGCACACTGGAGCGTACTCATGGATCCTACAGCCACAGTTAACATTACAACTGCCCGTCAGGTTCCTGTGGGTCAGTGTCAGTGTAGGCCTGCAGCGAGAGAAAAGAAATAAATTACATAATCAGTTCAACATTTAAAACTTTTCTTACTGGTGCACTAGTTGGGTGCACTGCATTTCATTTAACAGGCAATGTTTTGATTTAAAGCAGAACTAAGTAACTTTCAGCGATAGAGCAGCTCCCTTATGAGAATACACTGTCAGGGAACAGACTCAAAAGCGCTGTTTTGTGCCCTTCATTCTGTTTTATAAAAATAAGGCAGTATAGTCACATACAAAAATATATACCGTAACAAATTTGAAAAAGCCAGGGTTTCCCAAAAGAACTCTCTTCGGGTCAGGTGTCCACCATGTAGCAAGGCTGTTTTTCCACACAGAGACAGCAGAGGAAGACAACAGACGCTTCAAACACCCCGAAAATAAATATCCAACCATCACAGGGACTTGTGATTTACGTGACAAGTTATCATTTATAAACGGGTTTTTAGTCAGGATGCCCTTCCTCACACAGCCTTGCCTTTTATTGCATGTACACTTTTATTACTATCTGTACTAACAAGTGAATTTCTCCACTGTGAAATCAATAAAGTTCTATCTTATCTTTAAAAATGTCCCTCTGAAGGCCTACAGATTTCAAATTTCCCCTCATTTATAAGTCTTAGCAGAATATGCCTGACATGGCTCTTCTAATAATCCCTGGAACATAATCCCTCTAACGAAGCCATAATCAGCAGAGATGGCATGGGCAGTGACACCTCTGATGTCCCAGGGGGCAGCGTGTGGGAACCAGGGATCCTAGTCAAACAGGACTTTAGCTTGGACTAAAGCAGAGGCACTGAGGCGAGACACGCGCTTTCTCTGGAAATCTCTGCGGAAAGAACGGCGACAACCTAACATCACAACACACTACGCACGTTTAAAAAGACATACTTGGTCATCATGGTTCTGATTTTCATCCATCCCTACACACATTTCGGGAGCAGACTTTGTAGGAGCATGTTGGAAATGGCAGGTGTCTTGTTGGGAGTTGCTGCTCCACTGAGCTGATTACACTTGTCCTTTTACCTGGATGTACCGCGGCCTGTGCTGAACCCTCCAGATGTTAGTGAGCAGGAGGTGGATGGCACTGCTTAAAAAAGCCCCAATACAACTCCATGGACACACTGCCTAATCTAGTTTACTACTATTGCATCAGAACACAGGGCAATAATACCACCATCAATACTGTACAGGTAGAATAGGGTCTGTTGGCAATCTAGGTTCAGACAGATGCAGCTGTTTGTCTGTCTGCCCAATTCAAAGCCTGCAAGGCTACTGCAGTTGTGTTACGTAACTGGACATGGGAAAATATCAAAAGCCGCCGGATTTTCATTTGTGGCTCTAAGCTGCAGACTGCTAGACTGACCGGGCCGGGCCTAGCATTCCTCATGTGGGTGCCAACAGTGAGCGGGGTCCATCATAATGAGTGGTCCTGCTGGTCACACAATCCTGCTGACCCCTTTAGAAACACTGGCCCCAACAAAGGCAGCACTTATTAATGGGTCAGCTCCACTCCCCAAAGGACCGCAGCAAATATTTGGCAAATAATCACATTGGTTAACTATGTGAGTGCATAGAGGGCCTAAGTGGCATGTGAAGTTTGTGGAAATCTGGGATTTTTACTTTTACTCCTGCATCATTATCTCATTTATAGGTTTAATGAATCCCACTCTCGACATAAACGTCATTGGTAGAGCAGTCAGATCCACTGATCAATGGGTTGGCAGTGCGATTCCAGCTCCCACAAATGAATACTGCTGTTGTGTCCTTGGGAAAGACACTTAACCCACCACGCCCCCAGTGTCTGTGTACACTGGTGTATGAATGTGTGTGTGTGTGAATGGGTGAGTGGTTCCTTGATGTAAAGCGCTTTGAGTTCGTAGAAGGTGGAAAAGCGCTATATAAAAATGTGACCATTTAACATATAAAGGATATCATATACAGGAAATTATAAAATCATATGTTATAATACAGTTTAAAGCTCCGTCAACTGTACATCCCATCCCACTACAGGTTCCTGTACATTGCACAAAGATAAAGGATCAACTGAAACCATGATGAATTGACAACACTGATAAATGACCAGAAAAAGTGACATTGGCCCTTTCTCCTGACTTCATATCCACACCAAAAACATATGGCATGAACATCATGGCCCTATATTGGTGTGTACCTCATTATATTATTGGTTACACAGAGAGATTCTTTAGGATAGAATTACACTTCACACTAGTGTTCTATTCTTACAAACACAGAACAATGAACATAGCAGGTGCAATGTTAAACGTGTCAGAAGACTCCAAGGTTGTGGCTCGTAGAGTCGTTATTGCGTCTGTAGGTGCTGTTACAAGCACGTGTAGACGATGCCAGGCGTGCACACCATATTTGTGTGTGAGAAACTGTTAACGCGACTGCTCCAGTGGTGTTGAGCCTGAGCTGCAGAAATAGAGGTGGGAGAGTGAATCACCAGAGCCAGGAGAGCAGATGCGCGGGCTGCTAATTAATCACTCACACTCCATCACAATGCCACAACACATGAAGAGGAAGGAAGCAGTGGCACCCGCGCGGACACGTACCCCCCTGTGGCAGAAATGACCTCACAACGCATGAAGATGTTTGTTTGGTGAAAGTAGATGATTCATGTCTGTTAAAACATTATCAGCTGCCTCACATACACACGGCCAATTCCAAAATGCTTGCCCTTTCTAAAATGTAAATAAGTCAAAATATTACATTAAAATTTGATGATTAAAAATACTTGTAACACATTAACAATAAAGTAGTTTTCGAAGTCTGAAAGGCGTCATGTATCAAAATAGTTGGAAAGAGGCAAATGCAGGCTTGAAAGGGTAGGATGCTGTATACATTTTGAAAATAATTTACCTTTTTTCACAATTATTATTAAAGCCACATTTACATTGGATGTATTCGGTGTCCAGGCCCTTCCTAATTGAAATGTGTGATAAAATTCAATAACCTTTCCATGACAAGACAAGCAGGTGATGTACTCTTCACCTGAAATGTTCCATAGTGCACCTTTTTTACAGAAGTAGTCCAATGAGGGCATTTTGAGTTAGATGCATATGTTTTTGTGTTAGGGGAACCCAGAGATGACTTACTGTAACAAGGAGAAGGCCCAAAGAGGTGCTGTGTGTTTTGCCAACCACTCTGCTACCAATCACATTGTACTATGGTCATATTTCATGGCATGTTACACTGTTAATTAGCACACATGTCCTTACCCAGTGGTGTATGGGATGTTGATGCCGCCCAGGTTGATGCTCTCACAGCCCACGATGAAGAGTGTGGAGAAGCAGAGCAGAGACACACCGCTGCAGATCATGGCTAACTTTGCCGACTCTCGTGCTCCCAACTTTAGCTTCTTTATGATGTACCCCCCAAGAACTATACCTACTCCGGCGCTGGGTACAATTATGAGACCTGCAAGGAGGAAAAATGCGAGAATGTGTGAACTCAACACTGAATAAATGTATCTTAAGCTTGATAAACTGTAAAATGTAGAACGGTCAAGAGGATCACAAGTTGTCTCGTGATGGCATGCCAAGCTAGCCGCAAAAAGCAAATCTTACACGAACAGAAATAACTTGATTGTCAATGTGATCAGGGAGTGCTGTGGGCTAGAGCTAGTGTGAGTAATTCCAGTCTGTGCCACTATGAGTCACGTGCCCCATGTCCAGCAGGCTTAAACTCCACCGGCTGTTGGCAGGATGGTGAGGCCGCTAAGTGTCATCATGGCTCAGTACAAGTCTTTGGACAGAGAGGGGAGAGACCTGCATGTCATCTTTAGTCTAAACAGTGTCTGAAACAGTAGTGGAAGTTGAAGTGCTCAAATCAACAGCTGTATAATAATATTTTATATGTGAATGATACAGTATGTACTAAACCTTTGCTCTCTCAGGGATTATAGTCAGCTAAAGCACATATTAGACCATAACAACATAAGCCACACTTCGCCCTGTTAATGGCTTCACACAGACATTTTAATGTGATGTAATTCAATACCAATCATTTTCATAGGATATTTGTTAATGAAGCTGTAAATTAGAAAACACATTGTACATTATTGGTAGGGATGTCACAAAATAAAAATTTAGTGTTAGTGTGTGTTAGTGTTTACAATTATTTTGAGAAGAAATATTGCAACAATTATTTACAATTACTAACACAATGGCCAAAACACTTGATTCACATTGTCTAATACATTACCATTCCTTACGAATGTGACCAGCTTCAACAAATCAAACTTTCTGACTGATAAAGCTAAAGTTAATGTGACCTAAACAGATGACACTTTTTTGGAGTATAAATTGATATCTGTGTAAACCCTCAGTCGTCCAGGTCTGATCCATAGCAAAAGAAAAATATAAAATCTGTCAACTGGACAAAAAGTTGTAGGAGTGAAGACGTCTCGCTGCTCATCCAAGCTGCTTCTGGTCAGATTACTGGTGGACACTGGATTGTTTTGCTTTGGGTCTGAGGATCTATAACTGTCTATAATGCCATCCTCAGACCCAAAGCAAAACAAAGATAGGGCTAGCCAGGATGCTAATAGGTGTCAAATTACTCATTAGGGGCTTGAATGACTATGCTAAGTAGGACACAGTGCACACTTAGGGTAGCACAATAGGCCTAGCCTACAAACAGAAACTGTAAAGAATAGGTGTCATTAGTTTCAGTGTAGTTAGCTCCTCACTTCAGATAGATATACCGCAGTGTCCACCAGTGATCTGACCTGAATTGAAGACGCGGCTTGGATGAGCTGCAAAACGTCTTCACTCCTACAACGTTTTGTCCAGTTGACAGATTTTATATTTTTTCTTTTGCCTGAGTAAATTGAATTTAACTAACTTTAAACTTTCTAAAATTCTCACAAATATAATTGCTTAGTTCTCACAATTATATTGTGACTTGAATAATCCCTGTTATCAATTAACAGAATAATCTAGCCATGCCTAATTAGTGGGTTAATCTAAAAAGTCTTATAAAAACGCACCACATATTTTAAAAATCCCTCCAATTCAAATATATGTGTTTTTATCTGATTCAAATTATGCTAAAGCATAGCACACAACTCTGATCTGCAACAACCAACTCTAGCTTGTTCAGTGCAGACGCTGCGGCCACACTGAGGAAGTATAAAAATAATGATGGGAAGTGAGTATCGCTCAGATAAGAAGTATGAGGCACCATACAGAGGCCAGCCCTGTGTGCAGCGGCCAGGGGACTGCAGCAGCAGGGAGGCACAGAGAGGTGGAGAGATGTTCAAGCTATTTCTGTTGCTACGGCTAATGAGCATATAGCACGGAAAGTCCCACCACTGATCAGAAGGAGCAGTAAAAGAGATCATTTATTCTACTCTGACATGTGTGCTCATTAGTGATGTCCTGATCCAGTTGTTTTGGCTCCTGATGTGATACTGATTTTTAAAAATATTTGCAATTCCCGATATCAATTCGATACCAATCTTCAAATTTTGATTTGTTAACACATTTAGGTTGTGCCTTTATAAATAAGTATTCCATGGTGAACTTAGCCCCAGTTGTATAAAAATATTACCAGTTATAAAAAGCCTACCGGTACTTAAAAATAGCCAAATGATTTGTTATGGTATTGTAAAATAATGTCTTAAACTGGTGGACCGTGGCCTCAGGACCTGGGCCAGCTGCCCAAATTTACAGATATAACTATCTGTAGGCTTACAGATGCCAAAGCAACCATATAAAGCCATATCAGCCAGTGTGGTCACCTGAGGAGCTGCACTGGAAGAGGCAGGGCTGAGCCAACCCGGTTTAATGCATGTAGAACACATGCACTGCTGATACTCCACAATATTTAGTGCTTTTGTTGGCTACACTGACTACCTTACAACTTAAACACATAAAATCCCCATCACAATGCATCAGCTGATTGATACGACCACATGAGTGCACACGCCGAGTCAGAATGCACACGCACATCACTGTCAACAACTGGACATAACTATAATGGGCACATTTTAACTTAATGTTTTCTCATTAGGCTATAATGCAAGTTATTGCACACAGACCATATGAAAACATCAGCACCTCACTCACCAGTGCTGCCTTCAACACACATGTTGGCTACATGTCGCCATCCGATGTGTAATTCAACCATGGAAGTATCAATCCATGAATCCAACGGTTTCATTCTGTGCTCCATGAGGGCAGAGTGTCAGTAAATGTTTGACTAGTTGCCTGGTTGTTTTAGATGCTCTTCTGAATAATTAGCTTAGGTAACAAACATAAGTTGCTCCTCTGTGTTTAAGCTGTCCTGGCTACAGCCAGCTGTATCCCCAATCTATTCACCAAATCCGATCCGATACTATAAAAATGTCCTCACATATTGGGTATTCCATGCTTCATTTCTGGACACTGATCCTAACCTTAACCATAGTCACTACCAGCTTCACCTTAACCTAAACCCTAACATTAGCCTGTTTTAACCCATATCTGAATTTTAAACTGTGGTCCCTATGATGTGAGTGTGTACAGATTTTAGTCCCTACAATATGAACCCACCCACAATTCTGTATATTGCTGAGAATGTTTTACTATTAGCTATTTAAAGTGCCTTGGTCAATGACACTTTGACATTGTGCTTGTACTGAATGGGAATTAAACCATTAAAAGAATGACCTTCTCTACTAGGTCATTCCTCCTGACTTTGCTGTTTCCATGAACCATTTTACCATAGTAATCTATATTGTGATCAGTGTTTCTTCAGAACATGCCTGTTTCATTAAGATATGAATAAAGTTGACTAAAACTTAATTAAATATAGGTTTCGTGTATTAATTTTAAATATTGCTTTTCCACCCGCCATAAATCAAATTATGACTTGATGTGTTTAATGAAATTAATGAAAAAAAGCATATTGAAGTGATGTGTGGTCCACTCAGTCCTCCTGGTTCATCATGGAAATGTCACAGTGGGTTGGTCCATCTGTCTTTCATGGGGAGACACTGGGCACTCAGCAATAACAACAGCCCCCCACCTCCTCCTTCTCCATCACCTCATCTCAACAGCTTGGCATCCCCCAGTCGCCATGGTAACTGCACCACCCGTTTGCCCTTACCCCTGTATCCTGGCAACAGCAGATGAGATGAGGCAATGCTATTGTGCGAGTGTTTATGTGAAATCACCATATGCTAGCTAGCAGACTACTTGGACACACTACATACAAATAGATACTCCTCTGCCTTCCAAGGCTACAATTGAGTTTTCAATCACTCCTCGTAGCATTAATCCTGATAGCAGATTAGTATTAAAACCAGTGGCTCAGACGCTGGGATTAGAGTCCGTCCATACACTTTGTGCTGTATAACTGGTGCTGCTGATGACTGGAGCTCCCTGTTGTCAAAGAGACCAGTGAATTACAGCGGGCGGATGTTATGGACGCTTTTTACTGAATGAAACGTGCTCGACGCTCTGACTCATAGCACAAGATTAAAAACATCCAGATTCACATGAGAAGGTGAGGACTGGGTGAGAGCAGGAAAGAACTTACATGACTCAATAATTATTCGCATAACATCCAGAACTATTATATATTGTAGCATTAAAATAAAAGGTAAGAGACTGAATGCGTGGGTTATTCTTACCTGTGTATATGCTGGCATTTGAGGCGGGAATGCCAAACTGTGACTCTATGAACTTTGGGATGAAGGTGATGAAGGCGGTGACGATGGCGCACTCAGCAGTGTAGGACAGGCTGACAAAGAGGAACGTCATGTTGCCCAGGATCTTCAGAGCGGCTTTTGGGAGGTCTGGACACAAAACATAACATTTATTAATATAAAAGAGAGTACGACTGAAATAAAGATGCTGGAATAATGTACTTCCTTCTTTGTTGCTACTTCCTGTTACTTGTCTGTTGCTGTCGACAGCCCACCACTTTGCTTCTCACATTCAATCAACTCTTAACATCATCATCCTTGCACCTAAGGCTGGAGAATTAGTCAAATTTTAATCAAAACTGTCAATGATATGGTCTCTACAGACAGTCCTCTGTTAGTCAAAGCATGTTGTTTGGAGTGGAGAATAGATTGGGCAATTTTGAGTTCAATGGCATATGAAATCAATACTGAAAGTGATTTATATTTTGTTTTATAAATAAATAATAAATAAGGAAAAAAAATTGAGATAGAATAAATATGAGGGTAAAAATCATGATATTTTTT
>KN483111.1:200938-212318 GCA_000787095.1 Periophthalmodon schlosseri | reverse complement strand
TTGTACTTTCAACAGTCAATTTGTCAACCTTTTAAGCTGCAATTAAGTACATTTACAATATCTCATTAATTTTGCATTAAGACTAACCCACATTTATACCGTTGTAATAAAGTTAACAGGATTCCTAAATGCCTTTCAAACACACACGCATTTGAACAAGCGGTGGAGCGTGACCCATTACAGCGGGCTAACAATCCTTGTTTCAATCATGTACGCCTTGAGGAGCAAACAGCAAGCATAAATCCTATCAATATGAATCCTCCTAGTATTGTGTTATACTAATGGAATAAGACAATGCATTTTAATTATGTTTATCCAAAATCACAGAGAGGAGCTTAGGCATCTCTATCTCTATCACATGTGTATAAGTTTGAATGCTGCGAGTACAGAAATAAAGCTAGTGTTGCAAATCCAATCTTATGCAGTGGTCCTGGTTAACTATCAAGGGCAAACTTAAGGACACGGTCTATACCACCCCAGTCATGTGCTCCCGCTATGTTAGTGTTACCAGGCAAAGAGGAAGAATGCCTTCACCACTTTTTGCTCCTCACAGCTACTTCTGGGGGGCTAAATGGAGAAGCAATTTATCGTTACTCTACCTAAAGATTAGATTAGTCTTTCCACAACGCTGTTAAAGGAACATCTACAGACAGGGCAGAGGGTCATAGCAGCTTATGCAGAGGGTTTATGGCTATAGGCTAAGCTATGTGATATCTAGGCATTTGTTATATACATTATTGATCAGATGTGCACAGGGAGCACATAAAAATAAAGACAAAGACAGAAAACATTGTTCTGTAATAACATTTTGTATTATTGACAAAGCTGCAGCCAGTCATGACTTAATTTTGTTCATAGTTCTTGTTATTTAATAATCTTTGGCCTCAAAGGAGCATAATTAAAATGAAATGCCAAGAATAGTTTACAGTTATTGTCCTTTACAAAACAATCTGACCCGTGGTATAGTTTTGTCCTGTAACTTACTTAAAAGTTTCTTAGAATATTTACTTAACAGAAGCCTGTAGAAATCTTTCTCCAAGGTCATTTACTGTAGTGCCGACTCTGGGCGCTGTGTGACAGAATGGGATCTGTGCATTCCTATGGGAACTCCCATTCACACTGCAGACTTTTTATGTTAAACAGAAGTAGTAGTACATATAGTAGTAGCACAACTGGCAAAAGGTGAGAAACTGCTGCTGAACTCAATGTTGTATATGCCCATGCATCTCCCTAAGCAGAAAAATAGTGTAATTCAGCTTAACTATAAATAGGTAGAATCATTCTCACAGTTCTATGGGAATAAGAAAAACAAGGTATGCTTTTATCATAAGTTACAGCCGTATCTACCCATGACTGAACTATCTGGGGACATAATGGACAGCAGCCAAAGGGAGGAGTTTATCTGCACCCTCCAGGCTCAAACTTATAATCAGCTTTCTGAATTTATCTTGAAAACTTTGACTTCCAAACAAAGCATTTGTGTGCGCCTTCTGTGTATGTGTGGTCTGCCATAGTCTTTGTGCTTAAAGTCTTAAAATATTTGTCTGGGGACTTGGCAGTTTCCCCACCTCCGTGTGAAAGTCTCTATTTCAGTGCATTTTCAGTCCACATGTAAGGACAAAATGGGTTTTAATTACTTATGAGAGAGCTTTCTGAAACTAACCATCCTATTACTGTGCGTCTCATGTCCGCAATCACTATCTTGGCACTAATTTGGTTAAATTTGTCGAGGGAGAAGTAAATGTGGCATCTGTCGTGTATCAGCGGATCAAAGGTACCTACTGAACAGGGACACTAATTATTTCATTTCTAAGTTGAGGGTGATCTGGGTCTGGAAGGCCACAGATGGTGGGTATGTAGCCACATCTTTGCCAAGTCAACTTACTTACCGACCAACTTACCAAGTCAACATGCACTGTTTGGATATGTGTTTCAAAGTATAAAATATGTGGCATTAAACATTTTTTATATTTTTATTCAAGATATGAATTTCTGTTAGTTCTAGTCCAAGGTTGAACAACAAAGTTAGCCAACCTAAAATAACAAAATAAATAAATAATATACCATAATTAAATGTCTTTAGAGGCCAGTTTCAATCTAAGCTTTAATAATCCTTTTGGAGGATGCTGAAAAAACAAATGGCTAACAGAATTGGCAACTGACTAACAAATCCCCTTAAGATAAGTTGGATCTGTCTCATATATTGGCACAAGCAACGACAATCTATTTGTAAAACTGACGCAGAAACAATAGTTTTTAGCCCCATTCTCTTGACTGTGATCTCGTCAATTAATCAACCTTCTGCCACCTTATTGTACAATACAAGGCTGTACTTCGTTATTGTCTCACTCCCCTGGGACCACAAAATGCTGATAATTGTTTTCAGTAGACCATAGTTTGGAAAATGTCGTAATCAAAATTCTGTCCCTTAGACGTGCATTATTGTAGATGTTTAGCGTTAGCATTTTTCATTGCGCGTTTATGATCTAAAGGGCAAAAACATCTCTTGAATACAGCAGGTCTTTCAAAGAAAATGCTGAATTGGTGCTATGGACAAAAAACACACATCTCCACAGAAGGACAAGCAGAGAGTGGAAATACATTACAGAACTGAAAAAGTAGAGTGCTTTGGTTTGCAGAAATGGTCACAGTGTGCACAATACAACCTGCTGGGACAAGAGAAACTGCCAGCTAGCCAAGAGCAGACATCCAATATACTTTACTGTCTGATAGCATGAGATAATTAGCTTGGTGCTTACGCTAAACACATAGTGGGATTCACCGCGGTTATCTGTGTATGATAAGCATTCAGTGTTTAGCTGGGCTGCAGTCTGTCTTCTGCCTTTGCCTGTGTGTGGAAACGTGACTGCATTCCCCCGAGAGCTCATTTAGTGGAGAGAGACGGAGAGGAAGAAGCAGTCTGACTGTGGAGGCAGAGAGCAGAGAGGGGACTGGGAAATACTGGAGCACAATGGAATATAACTAGAGAGGGGTTCTCCCAGGGAAAACTGGGATAGACCTGGTGAATCCGGTTTAGAAGGAAAAGAAAAACATCAGTGAGCTGACACTTTCACTGAGGGACATGGGATTCCGCTGTAAGTTATAGGAGATAAGGAATGGAGAGGTTTTATTACGGTGTTTGCTGAAAATTTGCCTTTAGACACAAATAATAATAATGGTACACTTGGATAGTGCTTTTCATGACACACAAAGACGCTTCACACAGTTTAAGACAGACAATGAAAGAAACAGATAAAAAAGGGGATGCCATAGTTTAGTTTGGCAGTTTTAAACAGGTGAATTTTCAGAGCTTTTTTGAAGATTGTGGATGAGTCTCAGATGTGTTTGGACAGGGAGTTCCAGAGGGTGGGAGCAGCAGCGGAGAAGGCCCTGTCCCCCAAGGTCTTGTAAAAATATGTTGTATATGTATTTGTTCCTGTTTCTGTTGGTTAGTTCCATTCTTCAATCATAAACATATGAATAAATCACTATTTATTCATTAACATTTACTATTTTTACATTTACAAATACTTCATTAATCTTTTGTAATAATTTCTTGATTCAGTGTTTTGGGACAACTTGAAAAAAAAGACCTATTTACAGTAACTTGCAATATTTTTTGCCAAGGTTTCTTCCTTCTTGCAACTGATGCCACCAAAGCCATTTATTTTTTAGATTCAATTTTTTTAAAAAGTGTTTAACCTTTTACTAGTAATTTCTCAAAGCAAACACAGCAAAGTTGGCTGTGAATTAGCTGCTTCATTAGACAGCAGTGTGGACAACCATCCTCCATGCTTAATCAATATTATCGGTACATGACTTCTCACTGGAGCCTCCACTATTAGATAAGATGACTAATCCTGGCATTGATTAAATTGTGGACTATTTGTTCATTAATTGCAGGTCGTTTGTGCAACACCTCAGGACCAAAGCAAGCAAAACATGCTAAGAAGTGATGTCATCTCCCTTTCACCTTTGATGTCCTTGCCAAAGCCCATGGAGGAGGAAACGTTCTGGCTTTTGGTGCTGGATTTCTCCTTCATCATTTCGTCATCGCTCGACACATCTCCTGATGAGCCGATCTTTTTCTTCTTCCTCTTCTTGTGGCGCGGAGGCAGCTTTTTGGGAAAGGCAAACATGGGGAATATGACCAGGAGCATGGCGATGGCACACAGTAGAAATCCGCTCCACCTGAGAGAGAAGAGAGGTCACAAGGGTTAGCATCTGGCATTTGTAATTAGTTTGATTTGCATGTTGTGTGTGTTTACCAGTTGCCCACAAAGCGTGGGTCGTTCTGGTCGATGTTGACTACGGTCTTGGGGTCAACATAGAAGCCAATGAGAACGCCTCCGAGCAAGTACCCCGCTGCAGGTCCAAGGGCTCCCATCACATACATGATAGCTGCAGGAGACAGAAAAATACATATTTAACAATACAGTACTTAAAGGGACATTGGGTACAAAGGCAAATTACCCTCTTGCTATGGTTTCCTTTGTTAGTTTGTTAGTATGGTAACAAGAAAACTCCAAAAATATGTATCCAAGATTGTTCAAATAGTTGTACCACTGCGGGATGAGGATAATTACACCCAGTACTGAAAAATATCCAGTCTAGGCAGTTAATCTCTACCATTCCTAGATAGGGTTGTTCATTGCCTTGGTTGTGAACTGCACTCTCTGAATTCTTGCGCGTCATTTATTTCTGACTTTTGCAAAAAAACAATCATTGGAATGCATAGTGTCCTACTTTCCCCACTTCGAAAGTCTAATTTCTTAAGACAAATCCAAGTCATTGAAAACTTGGAGCAGCACTTAGAAAGGCTGGCAAAGGGCCTCCATCACCTTGTGCACAGGCTCATTAATTCTGAGAATGACACTGTTCTGTCTGAATGTTTAAATCACATCTGCTCATTCCTCTGGTGTGATGTCCGGCCAGTCAACCTGCACAGAGTCTGCCCTGTGGTCAGCGCTCGCTCCTCTGAGACCTCTGCAACAATGACCCCTGAAGCTCCACAGGTCACACACAGAATTGGAAAGTCATTCTCCTCTTTCCTGTTCCGGCCAGCTCTAGCAGCTCCGAGGTGAGCCAATCATAGTCCATCGCACACTGCCACAGGAAGGGAAAAACTCATTAAAGTTAGATAACCCCAGTTGGACAAGTGGAAAAAGCTCCTGCGGACATGAAGTCGAGACGCAAGTCAAAGCCATTTAGCCGCAGTAATCAGAGGGCAAACTTTCTATAATTACACCTGGAACAGTGCTGGGGGCGCCAAGGCGTTAGCGTGTATCCATGTGCACGGCCGGCATAATCTTTTAATGAAGGCTGCCTGCGTGGAAATCTCATAAAATGTTTCACTAAATTAATTTTCTCTACCGCACTGCAGTTATTTTCTTATTTCTCCAGGAACTTAACAAAACACTGGGTACCCCTTTCACAAGCAGTTCTAGTTTCTGTATTTATGTCTCTCAAATGTCACATTGCTGGATTCACGCTGGTGTCGGAGCCCACTGGTGTTTGGTTTCTTCACTCGTACATGTTTCCAGCACAGAGGCAGCAGGTGTGCCATGTCCACATCCACATCTAAGTGTCTCATCTGAGCTCCATCAGCAGCCAACAGCTCCCTGTCTGCTTACATAACATGCTGCCAGAGCACACTAATCTACGACACAAACTAAAAAGCCAGTACCTGTCAGTCAAATTCTTCAAAAATGTTGTCTATATCAACAATTTTGACATTCCAAAAAAAAGAAATAATTGTGTCTCAACAAGGCCAAACAACTTATCCAATGCTGCAATACTGGCCAAAATTATCATCTCAAACTTAATTCAATAACATAATCTGATCATATTTTTTGCAATTTATCAGAAAAGTACATAAAGTGGACAGACAGTGACTATATATTGCCCAGATCACATAGGTAAAGGTGTAGTCTAGTATCTTGAGTGTGCAGTGTATACATACATGGAGCTGCAGACACAAGAATGGGCCTGTATATTACCTTTGAGCCGATGTTCCTATAAATCTGGCATTGAGGCATGAATCTCTTTAAGCACCTAAAACAGGTGTCCTTCCCTTTTCACTGCATCTCTCGTCTCTTACATTTTCTGTCCCCATGGCGATTGTAATTCATCTTTTTAACTCCTTTCAGAGCTCTGTCTCATATCCTGCAGAGTAACAGGAAATTACTGTGTGCCCCATAAACAATTAATTAAAATCGGCAAAGATGACTGCACAGTTTATCTTATTATTTCCATCTTGTAATGAAAAACGCCTCACAAAACCTACAATGCATTTAACATGGTGTATGAACAGAATTTTACAGTGATAAAGCACAGGATTGTAACAATGGTCTGGGATGGAGGAGGAAGACTGAGGTGTGCAAAGCCATGTGGATCAGACACATGCGTTGTCTCATAAAGAACAGTGAGGATGCACTCAAAATTTAAGAGAATACTAGTGTACCAGGGGAAAGGGTTCATTTTTCTGGGTTATGTTGTTTTTGGTAAGTCGATAATTATGTACAAAGAGCAAAAATGTTGTCATGTCATGGAGAGAGAAAACCGAGAGTCGTGGAAAAGATAGATATCATTTTCACACAAAGGAACCGCTGTGTGAAAGTTATTCTCACCTTCTCAACTTTCAGATGACTGACCCCTGTGCACTCCAAGCATAACACTTTGCACCACACTAGCAGTCATTTAGACCAGCTCTCCTGGTTAGCCCCTGTTCTCCCCTTTCCCAGGCCCCTGAGAGCAGGGCCATATTTCTGGTCTCTCTTGTGTGATTGTGTAAGCATCGCTGTGCCACTCCATCCATCACATTAACAACACTGGTCTGGTAGAGGACGAAGTGGGTCATAAACCTGTGTCTGTGCCCTGCCCTCCGCCTGGCAGCGCTCCACACTGGTGCAGGATCACTGCGTTTGGGATAAAGGCATCGAAAGGCTGTGGCCCGGGCTGAAGGGCACAGCCATCACCCTGAGGAATATGCTGGCACAGCAGTGGAGCTCCATCACCCACAAACACACACAGTCTGCTGTGAAGTGAGGGCCGCATGCCAATGAAGAACCTATGGACATCACAAGATCACTTACACTATTACGCAATAGACCTTCACCAGCCGCACGTGAAGGACAGTATGTTATAGGCTTCATATGTCTCTGCAGGTAATGCACAAAAAGGATCGCCATTGTACCTACTGACTTTAAACATATTTCATCGTATGTATCCATATTGTAATGAATTAAGTTTTTTTATTTTAAGAATAAAGAAAAAAAAACACTAAATATTTTTAAGGGGGGAAGCATCACCCCATCACCCCAAACTATCATCAATGTACCATCTATGAAGGGAAACCTTTCACAAAAGCACCACAGCCTGCATCCATTCCATCCTGGTGGCTTTAAAGTCAGCCAAGGTCAGGCATTTGCCTCAGCATCCTGTGCACACACAGAGCACACATGGAGCACACACCACTGCACGTGAGGGGAGGTGCCACTGTATCGAGGAGAGAAGTGAAGGAGCACTGAGGTGAAAGGCTTTTGTGGCCAATCATTGACCCCAATTTAGTGTTTAAGGTCTGTTGTGTGATAGATGGCCTGGGAAGCAGGGCTTAGTTCAATAACAAGAAATAAAAGTGATCAGGCGTAGCGAGTGCTGGACGTATGGGAGGAATAAGAGGCTGGAAGGTGTTTGGGGATGAGAGAGAGGTCTGATGCTGCTGTGTAACAGAGGGATGGAGCTGGCTCAGCACTGCTCATACAGAATGTAACCTTCAGGGAGCAGCTCTCCTCTGCTTCCTCTTCTGCTCCCTCCTTTACCTCCTCCTCTAACTCTCTCTCTGCTTCTTCCTCTACCTACTCCTCTGCCCCCTCCTCTGCCTCCTCCTTCTGTCTCCTTCTTCCCTGCCTCCTCCTCTACCTCCTCCTCTGCCCCCCTTCTCTGCCACCTCCTCTGT
This sequence comes from Periophthalmodon schlosseri, assembly GCA_000787095.1. Lineage (NCBI taxonomy): Eukaryota > Metazoa > Chordata > Actinopteri > Gobiiformes > Gobiidae > Periophthalmodon > Periophthalmodon schlosseri. The sequence continues at coordinate 204,361 of KN483111.1, read as the reverse complement.
CTCTTCCTCCGCCTCCTCCTTTGTCCCCCCACTGCCCCCTCCTCTACCTCGTCTTCTCTGCTCCAGGACACAGATTCATTCACAGCTCAAAGGGATGAATGAGACCAACACAAAGAACCACAGCATGTTAACAGTGTCACTGCTCAGGTGGCTATTGCAAAACATAATGGTGGATCTATGTGTAATTTTCCACATAGAAAAACATCCAGATCTGTTCTATCTGTACTGGATAAGTTTGAAGTGCCTATAAACCTATGATCCAGGATAGCCCCTCAGACACTAGTTAAGTTGCCTTGGCTGTGAATGGAATTTCAGCCATAACAATAAAATGGCGTCGGCGGAGCAGCCCACCCCCCACCATCCTCTCCGCTGACCTTCTGTTCTCCTCTTCTCAGACCCCCGAGAATCCTGCAGTTACGGGCTCAAGGCTGAGGGGGCAGAATACAGAGGAACCACCTTCACCATCTGCATGGACAAATCAATCTCTGCTAATAGAACAATTGCAGGAAACAGATTACATTTTATGAGCAAACCAAAAGTGAAGATCTGCACAGGCCAGGTCAGGGGTTAAAGGTCTGAGGCTATGTGTCTCAGAGTGCTGGCTGCTTTATGCCCACAGTTATGTGCAGAGAAAGCATCGTTTTCTCATCTCGCTTATGAATGCTTGCTGCAAAGTGCAGAGGTATGCGGCTGCCCTGTAATCCCTCTCTGCTCTTTGACTGGAAACTTAGTTTCAATGAATTATGTAGTGCTCCTTCTGGCTATTAGCCTACAAAGCACAGTCAGCCTCTAAACAAGTCTGGGAATGGATGGTAGGAAGCACACACAGGGCTCCAGACTCTAGTTGGGTGCACCGGTGTGCCTAAGATTTTAATTTGGGTGCACCAAAACCCATAGCTTATTTAAGCCATCATAATATATTGTCCTTAAATTGCTTCAACAATAAGGGCTAAATAAATAACTTTGTTAATTACATTTACCCGAATATACAATTCATTCTCTATACTACACATTAAATACTATACACTTATACTATATACTATACTTATCAAAGAAAAAAAAAACATACCTCAGTAGTGGCAAGTTTTATCTTTTAAAAATTGTTTATTTGATAAAATAACATTTAGGATTTTCTTTTTCTTTAAGTTCAAACAAGTTTAAGTTTTATTTTTATTATTATTTTTTTATTTATAGTCAAGAGTGGTCTCTTTTGCCATCTAGTTTTATTTTCTTTTTTCACCTTGCACATCAGCAGCCTCATTTAAGTAACTAAACACAGTGTGGAGGATCTACAGGTTTGAGGCTTCCCTTTAAAGCTAAATACAGTTCACAAATAGATTTTTTAAAAAAGCCAAACTTATGATCTGTGCGGTGCATAGAGCTTTGTGCACCACAGTGTGACCTGAGTGCGACCTGAGCACATCGGCCTCAGCAGCTCCGACTGGCTTTAGCGGTCTGGTCAGAGGTGAGATGATTAACATTTTTTTATTTGTCAATTTAAATAATAATGAGGACACATGAGAAGGATGTGATGAGGATCTGTCAGGTGCACTGGTGCATCCAAGGAAAGTTTTAGGTACACGTGCACCCAAATTGGCCGCACTCTGGAGCCCTGACGCAGCAACCTTGGATTAGTAAATGCACTTTTCACAGAGACAGTGCAGCCTTTAAAGGTCATGATCACTGTGTTATCACAGCATAAGATAGGTCTGCCAGATTTATTGTACAGCAATAATCCAAGTCACTTTTCTCTAACCAAAGACCACAGCAGACTTTATGTCTGAAGTGAAGTCTGCACAGTGACTGGGGCTGTGCAGCTGTGGCTGACAGCTGAAGACAGATGATGTATGCGGTCAGACTGCTGCTTTCAGAAACACAACAGGGCCAGAGAGGGCCGGCTCCATGGATCGCTCTGTTATGGGATCAATTCAGTCACATGACCCTCCCAGTCAAAAAAACAATGAAACGGGGAACGACACCATTGTCATGGCAACTTGCTGACGAAGCAGTGTCTTCTTACAAGCTCTTACCTTACAGTTTTAGCTGTAGGGCACACAGGGAATCATGGCCTCGCACACAGAGGCAGAGAGGGGGCAGTGGGACAAATGGATTAATATGCACCAGTTGTTGAGAAACATACAACTACACACCACTCAACCCTACTACACATAACACACAAAGACAAGAGCTTCCCTGTGCTCTCCAGTGATGCTGTTTTGTATGACTGTGCAGGCCTTGCATAAAACATAAGGTGAAAAAAGAGGCAAAAGTTCTGGAAGTGCTGTCAGACATAATAAATATTCTTTGACAAACAGGTAACAAACATAAACATATCTATTTAATATTCAAGGCGTATGAGAAGGATGGTAAGCATTTTGGATTGCATCATTGCACATAAAACAAAGAATTACAACAATTCTATGATAAGATGCACACTTGTGGTACCATGAACCAAATTACCCTGCAACCCTCCACCAACAGACACAAACCCACAGCACTAAGCGTGACAACACCAGGCAACTTATTCTGTCCTTACCACCAACAACTTGGAGCAGTGCAGCTGTACAACTGGGTCAAAGCCACATTCTTCCATGGGTTAAAGCAACCCATGATAATCACTGTGAAGTAATGACATGCACATTAAGTCTGTACACACTTAGGTTACAAAGCCACTTGCAATGTAACACTCAACCAAGGCAACTTTGTGTAAAAGTCTTTATATTATCGCTTTGCAGGGGAGTTCAAGTGAAAACAACTATTTATGGAGAAAAAAGTACTAGGAAACTATATGAAAAAATGCAGATTTAAACTGATTCACTTCCAAATCCTCCTCAAAATAAAATAATTACTCAACTAATAAAAATTTGAGTCACCTGAGACATCATCAACGATTAATCGATTAAAGTACTACAGCCCTAGTGGTTATAGTTTAATTTATTGTCATACTGTGTAAAACTCTAGGCAAAGCAATAACATCTCCATGGACACGACCAGGTGGCAGACTCTCCTACAGAAAGGTTACAGAGTGCACCATTAAAGTAGGTCTAAAAATGCTAATGCATATTTCAGTCCCAAAGTAGTGGCAAGATCTGACATATGACCGAAGTGTTGTTCCGGCTTAGGATTGTACAGACCTTGGCAGTCCAATACAGAATGTGTGAGATATTTTGAATGAATAAATACACTTAAAAGCCTTGATCCTGCCGTGAAGCCAGCGCACAGTGGTACAGCCAAGACTTTATCAAGAAGACGTGACTCCTTTGACACACAGGACAGCAGCATCAAAGTAAAATCACAATTTGGGCCACCCATCAGCACCACCATTCGGTAAAAACTCACCTCCGCGATAAGCCCTTCAAACATTCTAGTCACAAGGGCATAGCAAGAAATCTTTGCCAAGGCTGTCTCCTCCACCTTCCTTAC